>CM041810.1:6539562-6562062 GCA_023376895.1 Aspiorhynchus laticeps | reverse complement strand
TATTCGTAAGTGTAATTCATGTATTGTGAAACTGCAGCTTCATGCTAACGCAAAATAAATATGATCTGCATTCTTCTGACATCTATTTTTCCGTGCTTACACTTTTGGCACGTTTTCTTCGCCAAAATACGGTCAAAAGCACTGCAAGCCTGTGAACAGTGATTTGCAACCGAAAACAACCCGATAACAACAGTTTTAAAGACCTGCAAAATGGATTGACTGCGTAGAACCAATCTGTATGTGTAAAAAAAACTGTGTCAAATGTCTAAATGACTTGTTGTTCCCGAAATAATCCGATATGTACAGCTCCATCTTTCTTACACAACTTATAAAATATCATGTTTTAATTAAGTTGGTTTTTATTTATTATTTTTTACTGTATGTGTATGTTAAAAGTATCATTCTGGCAGCGAGAACGATCCTGAACTAAATGAAGATAAATGTCTTGGCTTATGATGTGTTTATTTGAACCAATCAGATAAGAGTAAATGGAGAGTCAGCGAGAGCCTCATTTGATTGGCTACAAGAAGGAGGTAGACCCGCCCTCCTCTCACGCTTGCAAAACTCAGCGAGTGAGAGAATCGTGCCAAAACTGCAAGCGCAGGTAAAAGAAAGACTGAGCTGTACATATCAGATTATTTCAGGAAAAGTTATGACCTGCGTACGCAGCACGTTGTTTACACCTTTGCAATGGCTTTATTTTACACACAGAGACATATTCAGAGTGAATTCGTTTTGCAGTTCTTAACACCAGTGTTTTTGTTTGCAAATTGCCGTTTACAGACTTGCAAGGCTTTTGGCTGCATTTCAGCACAAAAAGAACATGCCAAAAGTGTAATAGCGGAAAAAAACATAGGTCAGAAGAATACATATCATATTTATTTCAAATTAATATGAATTTGCAGTATTTCAACACATGATTGACAGTTACGAAACATAGTACAATGATGCAAGTCCTGTTTTCTTGAGCTTATAACTTGATTTACACCTTTAAAAAACTTATTTTGCGCATGCGAATGTGTTTTATGCTTGCAATGTCACATACACTTTCACAAATATTACCCTGTGCATGCAAATCTTTTTGAAGTCATTTTACCTTCATAGATTTCATTTAAGTAATACTTTGTAGTGGCAAGCTAGATCGACAGTCACGTGAAATGAGTAAAGTGAAATGAACGAAATGTGTCGATCGCAGCATTTCATTTATAGTAGATTTGCTTTACTGCATTGCATCAGATTTGTTTTTGAGCACGGTCTACAGAAGGGCTCTAGACTGCGACCAAAATGGTTGCATTTGCGACCATTTTTTGAGAGTGTGCGAGTAAAAATTTGACATGGTCGCACTTGTGCGAGTGCATGGTCTGCACTGCTCCAAAGCGTCGGCTTCATACAGCGCACGCTGCCAGCCGCAGCACATTGTAGCAGGAGAAAGATTTCACTGATCACGTGAAGAGAGGCGCTTTCAGCGCAAGCGCTTCAGTAGAGCCTGGTTTTACGCCCGTTTCACACGGCACGCATAAGCAGAGGAGAGGCAGCGCAGAAGCGGCGCGTATGCAGAGCGGGAGCAGCGTGCGCGCCCATTGTGCTTTCACTCGCCCTGTCAGCACGAGCGCGAAGGTGCGCACGGCGGATGGAGCTCAATGGAGGAATTGGTTTTCAAACTAAAGTAAAAGACCGCTTCTTAAACCAGAGAAGGTGAACATGTTGGTATTCTTGTAGAGAAAACATGCAAGTCCTGTCAGCGACAGTCAGTTTAGATTTACTTTTCTTTTTGTGAAAAGAAAAAGAACATTTCCTTACAGTGGTTCCCAAACTGGGGGGCGCCAGAGTTCACAGCGGGGGCGCGGGAGCAGCTATACTTTGAGGTAGGGCTGGGCGATAAAACGATAACTAATTATATAGTGATATAATTTCAAGTTCAATAAATATTCAATTTAAACGTTTATGCGGCAAAAGCGGAACAAAACAGCGCTACTCATTTGAACCGCACCACACGGACCATATCAAACAGCGGCGCAGAGCGAGCTGACTAGAGCAGATGTGTTTACTCTCCGATCACTCAACCACTAAACAGCGCTGTGAGATCCAATGAGAATCGCTTGAATTCAGCAAAGAACAAAAATGACTGGTATAAACTAGTATCAGTCGATATCAGTCAACTGATATAAACTAGTTTAAATCCTGCAGAACGCTGCAGAAGCAGAGCTGTCAAAATCACCAAGGACTCAAATCACCCTGGAAACTGTCTATTCACTCTGCTGCCATCTGGTAAGCGCTTCCGCTGCCTGATGGCAAAAACTGAGAGACTTAAGAGAAGTTTCTTCCCCCAGGCCATCAGGCTCCTGAACTCAAACTCAGCCTCTTAACATCATGATGACTTCACTTACTAATCACTCACAATCAGTAATATATTCACACTCATTATCATCTACCTCATACTGACAGTGTCATTTGCGCACAACACTTTCTGTATCTTGATATCTTATTTTTTATATTTATTCTTTTTGTGATTGCTGCTCATGTCAACCATGTTCAACCTGTTTGCACATTCCTCTCTCGTACAGTCATGCTCATCTTAATATTTAATTCTACAGCATACTGGCATGCACATTCTTTTATACTTTATATTTTATATTCTGTGCTTTATATCTTATTTTTATTCATTTTATTTTATGCATACTTCCCTTGTGTTGTATTTACAATATTTGCACTGTCCATGGAGCGGACCTGACTCACATTTCACTGCTGGTTATACAATCCCTGTATAGTCGTGTATATGACAAATAAAACTTGAACTTGAAATCCAGATAAAACAGCGCTGACAAACAGCAGAAAAACACTGTGTGCAACGATACAGTCAGAAGGCTTTTCAATCTACAAATCACCATCGTTTACCATGGATTTACTGTAGTAACACTAACTGTGATCCAAGATGGCGCCGAGCATGGCAGCCGTGTTGCGAGCTCCGAGAAAACTCTGCAGTCTTTCGTACGTTTTATTTTGTTGTTTTACGTGCTGGATGTTGTTAGTATAACCGTCTACGATAGACACGCTTTTAAACATTGGTTCCTTCGTCACACAACGCAAACCGGACTTTGAGTTCTTGAACGCCGGCGCTTTGTTTACAGACACCGCATCAGAGCCCTTTGTCTGGGCCGCAAGGTCACGACTGAGGAAACGCCGCAGGAAAAGGGGAAAGAAAGACAGCGTACTTGTAAGACTCAGACGCCATCCCCTCCCACCTCCACTCCAAACCATTTAGCTGGCTAACGTTCAGTCACTGGACAACAAACTCTGCAAACTGCGGGCGCAGATCTCATACCAATGAGAAACAAGGGACTGCTGCATTATTTGCCTCACAGAAACATGGATGTCTGCAGTGGTTCCAGACTCAGCCATCGAGCTTACGGGTTTCTCCGTACACCGCTCGGACAGAACGAAAGAGCTCACAGGGAAAAGCAGAGGTGGGGGCGTTTGTTTCTTTATCAACAACTCGTGGTGTGATGAAAGGAATCTACACTCTATTAAATCCTTCTGCTCCCCTGATCTGGAATTTCATATGCTTCTGTGTCGACCATTCTGGCTACCGAGGGGAATTACAGTGATCATAAATCACAGCTGTTTACATTCCCCCTCAAGCCAACACAGACCAGGCACTCAAGGAACTGTATGGGAATATAAGCGAGCAGGAAACCGCGTACCCAGATGTAGCGTTTATTGTTACGGGGGACTTTAACAAAGCCAACTTCAGAATAATAGCTACAAAATACTTTTAACACATCACTAGGGATGGGTATCGTTAAGGTTTTAACAGTATTACTACTCTTACCGATACCGCTTATCGATCCGGTACTTTAACGGTATTCTTATCGGTACTTTTTGATTATATATATGACAGATTAGGAGCTGAATTAACATTGCTTTATATTCTGAAATGTAAAATAAATATTTAATTAAATGAATATAAAACATCAATTTGTAAATGCACCAGTGTGCATGCATTTTTAGTGTTTTATATACATAAGATAAGATACAGTAAGAACATGAACAAAGAAACAAAGAACTGACAAATATAATAAAACAAATATACAAATGAAATAAACAGTGCTTTCATTTTTCCATGAAGGTCTACTAATATTAATGTTCAGGTAAGTAATAGTTACAAAATAAATCTAAAAAGTAATCAAATGTAAATGAACACTGCATAGTTTTCACTGTATGTATAGATTAATGCTTATTAAAGCTATAACGTTATTCAGATTAAGAGCTGTGGGGGATTTTCTCTCACATTTTGTTCTTTGATTTACATTGCTGGTCCAAGCGCCAGACTGTCACTTTAAGATAATATATTGACACACATCGGATTTTCTCCCAACTGTTCTCGCCCACTTAAGACATAAACTATGTTTAAGTGAATACTCTCGTAGCCGGCCATTTGGACATATTTTGTGTGTATTTGATCGTTTGGACGCGCCCAAAGCTCAAACTGAAGTCTGTCCGTTTTGGAGCGCGCCGCGCAGGCACGCACACACACACACACACACACACACACACACACACACACACACACACACACACATTTCAGCCTGGGGAGCGTCTCTCGCGCGGATTGTACTTTCTACGTTTTATTAGCAAACATGTCCCGCAATTTAGCAACAGTAAAGACGGCATCTTACAATAATCACCGATTGAACTGATTCTGACTTTAAGTGTTGGTTAGGGAGGAACGAATGCGCACCACTGTAAAGGGAAGGAAGTTGTGCTAGAAGAAACGCGGCTATAATCCTTAGAAGCCAAAATCGAAAAAAAACTTAACTTAATATAACAGCCACAGGCCTAAATCGTAAGCAGATGTTTGAATAGTTAGTTCTCTCATCATAATTAAACAGGGCTTTCATGTTGCGCTGCTGAAGCTCCTCCACGTGAGCGCGATCTCACTTCTGAATTGCGAATAGCAAAAATGCATAATAGACAAATGTTTGAATATTATTGCACATTAAAACAGCTGGCAACTCTGGTGAGAGAGAATTTGCAAGATAATGTGTATATATAGTAACAATAAATGTATGTGTGTTTTCTTAATTTCTCCAGTACCGATAGCAGAACCGATAACGTCAGAGCTTATCGATACTCCGGTCTTTCATAATTTAGCCCCGAGACCGATTAAATACCGAGTTTCGGTACCCATCCCTACACATCACCATCAACACGCGTGGTGATCGTGTATTGGACCACTGCTACTCTCCTTTCCGGGACGCCTACAAATCGCTCCCCCGCCCACCTTTCGGCAAATCGGATCATTCTTCCGTTCTGCTCCTGCCTGCTTATAGGCAGAAACTGAAACGAGATGCACCCGCCCTCAGGACAATTCAATGCTGGTCATTATATACACACAGGTGCTGGTCATATAATTAGAATATCATCAAAAATGTGATTTAACTAATTCCATTCAAAAAGTGAAACTTGTATAATGTATACATTCATTCCACACAGACTGATATATTTCAAGTGTTTATTTCTTTTAATTTTGATGATTATAAGTGACAACTAATGAAAACCCCAAATTCAGTGTCTCAGAAAATTAGAATATTGTGAAAAGGTTCAATATTGAAGACACCTGGTGACACACTCTAATCAGCTAATTAACTCAAAACACCTGCAAAGGCCTTTAAATGGTCTCTCAGTCTAGTTCTGTAGGCTACGCAATCATGGGGAAGACTGCTGACTTGACAGTTGTCCAAAAGACGACCATTGACACCTTGCACAAGGAGGGCAAGACACAAAAGGTCATTGCAAAAGAGGCTGGCTGTTCAGAGCTCTGTGTCCAAGCACATTAATAGAGAGGCGAAGGGAAGGAAAAGATGTGGTAGAAAAAAGTGTACAAGCAATAGGGATAACCACACCCTGGAGAGGATTGTGAAAAAAAACCCGTTCAAAAATGTGGGGGAGATTCACAAAGAGTGGACTGCAGCTGGAGTCAGTGCTTCAAGAACCACTACGCACAGACGTATGCAAGACATGGGTTTCAGGGTCCATGTCAAGCCACTCTTGAACAACAGACCGCGTCAGAAGCGTCTCGCCTGGGCTAAAGACAAAAAGGACTGGACTGCTGCTGAGTGGTCCAAAGTAATGTTCTCTGATGAAAGTAAATTTTGCATTTCCTTTGGAAATCAGGGTCCCAGAGTCTGGAGGAAGAGAGGAGAGGCACAGAATCCACGTTGCTTGAGGTCCAGTGTAAAGTTTCCACAGTCAGTGATGGTTTGGGGTGCCATGTCATCTGCTGGTGTTTGTCCACTGTGTTTTCTGAGGTCCAAGGTCAACACGGCCATATACCAGGAAGTTTTAGAGCACTTCATGCTTCCTGCTGCTGACCAACTTTATGGAGATGCAGATTTCATTTTCCAACAGGACTTGGCACCTGCACACAGTGCCAAAGCTACCAGTACCTGGTTTAAGGACCATGGTATCCCTGTTCTTAATTGGCCAGCAAACTCGCCTGACCTTAACTCCATAGAAAATCTATGGGGTATTGTGAAGAGGAAGATGCGATATGCCAGACCCAACAATGCAGAAGAGCTGAAGGCCACTATGAGAGCAACCTGGGCTATCATAACACCAGTGCCACAGTGCCACAGACTGATCGACTCCATGCCACGCCGCATTGCTGCAGTAATTCAGGCAAAAGGAGCCCCAACTAAGTATTGAGTGCTGTACATGCTCATACTTTTCATGTTCATATTTTTCAGTTGGCCAAGATTTCTAAAAATCCTTTCTTTGTATTGGTCTTAAGTAATATTCAAATTTTCTGAGATACTGAATTTGGGGTTTTCATTAGTTGTCACTTATAATCATCAAAATTAAAAGAAATAAACACTTGAAATATATCAGTCTGTGTGGAATGAATGTATACATTACACAAGTTTCACTTTTTGAATGGAATTAGTGAAATAAATCAACTTTTTGATGATATTCTTATTATATGACCAGCACCTGTAGGTCTACTGATGATGCCATCTCTCAGGTACTGCACTCCTCCCTCACACATATTGACAGAAAAAATGGCAACTATGTCAGACTGCTATTCATTGACTATAGCTCAGCTTTCAATACTATAGTCCCCTCCAAGCTAGCTGTCAAACTCTCAGACCTCGGCCTAAACACTACACTCTGTGACTGGATCAAAGACTTCCTCACCGGCAGACCACAAGTGGTGAAAATGGGCCAGTTCACCTCCAACTCCATCACCCTGAATGTAGGAGCCCCGCAGGGCTGCGTTCTGAGTCCCCTGCTCTACTCTCTCTACACACACGACTGTGTGTCCTCTCACAGCTCCACTTTTATTGTTAAATTTGCTGATGATACTGTGGTTCTGGGCCTCATTTCCAACAATGATGAGACCGCATACTTGGGTGAGGTAGAGAGACTAACATCATGGTGCCAGGACAACTGTCTCTCTCTGAGCGTGAGCAAAACTAAAGAGCTGATTGTAGACTTCAGGAAGAGACAGCAGCGGCCCTACACTCCTCTTATGATCAGCGGGACCCCTGTGGAGAGGGTGAGCAGCTTCAAGTACCTCGGTGTAAACATCTCCGAGGACCTGACTTGGACTGCACACATTCAAACACAGGTCAAGAAAGCCAGGCAAAGACTGTACCATCTGCGACAGCTGAGGAAATTCAGGGTCTCACCAGCAATCCTGAAAACTTTCTATTCAGGGGCCATAGAAAGTGTATTGACTCAGTGCATCTCAGTGTGGTACAGTAACGCCACAAAACAGGACTCCAAAGCTCTGCAGAGAGTTGTGCGCTTAGCTGAGCGCATCTCTGGGTCTGCCCTCCCCTCTCTGCAGGACATCTACCTCAAACGCTGCAAAAGCAGAGCTGCAAAAATAATCAAGGACTCAAATCACCCCGGTAACCACCTTTTCATCTCACTGCCATCTGGCAAGCGCTTCAGAAGCGTGATGGCAAAAACTGAGAGACTGAGGAGGAGCTTCTATCCTCGGGCCATCAGGCTCCTAAACTCAGTCTCATAACATCTACAGGACTCAATTTAATTAACTGTAACACCCATCATTCTCCATCATCCACATTGCTGCTATGTGTACATACCCGGTACAACCTGTTTGCACATTCCTCTTGCACATCCCTGGTTATATTAATATTTATTAAATCCACAGTAGACTGTATTGCACATTTTAGTTCATTGCACATTTTACTCCTTATTTTATTTTATTGTTTTTTACTTATTTTTCTTATTTTTTAATCTTATTCCTACCTATATTTAAATATATGCCCCTGTGTTATGTATCATCTTTCATTTTATTTTTTTGCACTGTCCATTGAGCGGACATGTCCTGACCTACATTTCACTACTGATTATACCCTGTATGATTGTGTATGTGACAAATAAACAAGAACCTTGAACGGTGATAGGCCTGATCACTGACAACGATGAGACGGCCTGAGCGGAGGCGAGTACCCTGACTAAATGGTGTCAGGAGAACCACCTCTCACTCAACATCGACAAGACCAAGGAGCTGGTGGTGGATTTCAGGAGACAAAGCAGAGAACACACCCATCACCATCGACAAGACACCTGTGGAGCGGGTAAACAGCTTTAAGTTCCTCAGCGTTCACATCACCGAGGATCTCACATGGTCCTCTCACACAGATGCAGTGCTGAAGAAGTCACATCAACGCTTCTTCTTCCTAAAATGGCTGAGGAAGTTTGGAATGAGCCCCAGCATTCTCAGATCATTCTATACCTGCACTGTGGAGAGCATCCTGACCGGCTGCATCACCGCCTGGTTTGGAAACAGCACCGCTGGCAACCGCAAAGCTCTGCAAAGTGTTGTGCGAACTGCCCGCCACATCATTGGAGGTGAGCTTCCCTCCCTCCAGGACATCTACACCAGGCGGTGTATAAGGAAAGCCCGGAGGATCAGCAATGACTCCAGCCACCCGTCCCACAGACTGTTCTCTCTGCTGCCCTCAGGAAGACAACTCCGCAGCATCCGATCCCGCACTAGCCGACTGAGGGATAGCTTTTTCCTTCAGGCTATCAGGCTAATGAACAGTCAGAACTAATACACCCTACAGCACACTCCCACTTTACTATATGCCACGCACTGCACTTTAACTCCAACACAATTCAAACTGGACTACACGTACACACTGCACAAACACAACAATCTATCTGCTACCACTGAATACCATCCAATGCACATCCATGACATTTGCGTATCCAGCTTATGTATAATCTACTGCACCTTTGCATATTATTGTGTGTGTGTACATAATGTAGAATGTGTACATATGGTGTTTAATATGTATTGATAACTGTAAGTATGTCTAATAGTACACTGTGTGTACTGAGTATATGTATGTGTATATTGCACATTGTCATCTGTATAAGTCTGTAAGTATGTAATGGTACTGTCTATATGTTAATTGTTCTGCACTGTATGGAGCACGCTCTCAAGAATTTCACTCACCAAGGCACATGTGCTGTGATGTGACAATAAAAGTGATTTGATTTGAACTGCACCATGGTATTGTGGCAGAAATGTGGGGTATTTATATCAAATTTATTATATTAGTGTAGACGTGTATTAAATGTATTAAAGGAGTAATGGAATGTAATTACAGTATATTTGTGATTAAGCTATAGGCTAGCGTTTGTGCATTTATAATAAATGTATTTAGACTACTGTTTTACATATAAATAGGCTACCTAGAAACCATATAGTTGCATTTTTACAACAGTATTGAGGTGCTATATGTGTGGTTTTAACTCTGGTTATCATGATGTAAATGTATGGTACTATGGAAGAACAATGGTTAATTTTAATAAAACTCATTAACAGTCAGAAAAATAAAATTTCACCATATAAAAAAAGGAGGTTGCTGCAATTTTTACAGATGTTACTGATTTTGATAATGAACAAATTTACATCTGCATCAAACAACTCAAACTACTACTGTCAACTCAATGTCAAATGTGCATTTCTAAGAGAAAAAAATATACATATTATTGCACATATACATATACATATACACATATATTAGTGCTGTCAATTGATTAAAAAAATTACTAATTAATCGCACATTTTTCTAAAATTAATCGCGATTAATCCCACCTAACATTAAAGTTTTTAAATATACTTTTATATTGCTATAATTTCACATTCAATCTTCAAATGTACAATGTACAAACAACATAAAGACAATATATTTTTTATATTTCTTTAATGGCATATTTTTTATGATTGAAGGCCAGCATCACTGATGTCAATACTACTGATGTCTCTATAAAATTGTTCTTTCCCCTTAATATTTAACCATTGACTGTAGCCATTCAGCATTACAGTATAATTGACAGCTATCAATTTTAACATTTATTAGACAACTTCTAATTTAAGTGAACTTAAAACAATGTTCACACAAACCCATTATATTAAATGACATTTAGCTACCTCTCTCTTTGGCTCTCAACGGAGGCGGTCGCATTTTTCTTGCTCCCCATCCTCTCCCTTTTTTTCCCTCCCTGCCTGCTCTCTTGTCTCGTCTCGTATCGTAATACTTGAGAGACTCTCTCTGCATTGCTCCTCAAAACCTCAAAACTGAAAAATTATGGATTTGATCAACTGGTCTCTCAACGCAATTGACACCATCTTCTCGACGAGAAGCACGGGCTCGGGGGAGCCTAATTGTCCTGACGGAACGTACCCCGCTGGCTACACGATGGACGTGTGGGACAGGTGGCGTGGCGTGTGTTTAGCGGCTCTTTCGGTGGAGGACATCGAAGATATTTATCTATTCGGAACCATGATAACAGGTCTTTTGCTGATTGGATTAGGCTTTGCCCTGGGTTATCGAAGAATTAAGGAAACGGGAACAGCTGTTCAAAGCCTCACAAGGCTGCCCGTCATGATTGAAGCAGTGGGCAGAGCGGTCAGCATTGAGACTGAGACTTTTAACCGCAATATGGTTTCTATCACAGAAAAGCTCACGGCTTTGGAAAGAAAAATTGACGGAGACCAGAACGGACAATGAGAGTAGCTGTGAAATTGGAATGCGGTTACTCGCCCTAAGACTAAACAAGCACAATCTTATCTTTTCCGGCTCCCCTCTACCAGCTCTGGCCTTGGAGAAGGCTGTGGTAGGAAATCAACCCTGAGAAGCACCGCAGGGAGACTCTCTCTGCGTTCCTCCCCCATTCCTCAGACAACTGATGATTACACATACACACATATACAAACATACTGATTACAAACTACAGATTCAAACACATCCCCAGAACCCCGATCCAACGCCTCCGTAGCTTTGATCCGCCAGCCTGACAAACGGGTCTGTGACTAGCGCTGCTGGGTTGGCTGCTGGACCGGACGGCTGCTGTTGGAGCTGGATTACCTCCCCTGTTGCATAGTCGTGTGTCTGTATTATGTGCTTTTGTGCTGAGATGTTTTTTTTCTGTTCTCACACTGTACTCCCCCAAGGAGTATAGTCTGGGGGTTATTTTTTTCCATCTCTCTTTCCTCTTGTTTATGCTGTAAATTTCTTAAACAAACCCGTGCATTTCACTGCTGATTGTACTTGGTATGATTGTGTATGTGACAAATAAATAAATACCTACCTACCTACCTACCTGTGCCCTTCAGCAGAAATATACAGAAAATGAATGGTAACCAAACACTAATTTTTTAATTAAATATAGATGAACTCCTTAAAGCAATAAGTTATTGATTTCCTCTTTTTTCTTTTGTTCTTGGATTAATAGACATCACAGAAGCTGTTTATTAGCTTATTTGCCTGCTATTGCTTTAAAGCTGCTGCTGCTGAAAGTGACGCGGGTCTGACATGCATCTTATTTTCTCTTAACTCTCGTTACCTTTTCTGACCCACTTCAGGTCTTAAAGTCTCTACTAATGAGTGGATGAATTGAATCGGGTGTGTTAGATGAGGGAGACAGTGCTGGGGTGCCTCAGGACAGTTTTTAAAACAATTTCAGAGACATGTTCTTAAATGTGACGCATATATAACATATTGCATGCACGCACACAGTTTTAAGGCAGCTTTAAAATCGCCTTTTTGGTAACTTCATGCCTTAACTGAGGGCATAACTACGACATTGCATGCACAGTTTCTTTCGCTGTTTGATATGAAATGATACAGGCTACAGCGCGCGCCGGCACCTTTGTGCGTGTATTTAAAGAGCGTGCGCTACAAGCACAGTATCTTTTCCGCACTCGTTTGACTCTCGCCTGGCACGGAGGCAGAGTTAGAGCGCGCGTCTGAAACATCTCCCGTTTGATGTGGTCATAAAGACATTCTGCATCTAAATAAATGCAATCCCTTTCAAGAAAAAAAAAGAGACGGAGGCAGCAGTTGTGAATGGGGTGGCTATTGCCCCTGCGTTAATTGCATTAAATATTTTTAACGCGTTAATCTGAAAAAATTAATCTCCTGCGTTAACGCGCTAATTTTGACACCACTAATATGTATATACACGTGTGTGGGCGTGTATAAATCTAATACATTTTTTTTGGGGGGGGGGGGGGGGGGCTCAGATTACTGTATGTGTACGTAGGGGGGGGGGCATGAAAAAAAGGTTGGGAACCACTGCCTTAGAAAATGAAACTTAACCACAGTGTCCTCAGCGGCTCAGATGGAGGGAGTCTATGGAGACTCCTATGTTTGTTAGTGCATCCCAAAACACAACACTAGAAATGCCTCTTTGGCGCTGACATTGTATATCTCCAGCAGCTACAGCAAGTAATCAGTAATGGCGGAGGCAGACCACAGCTTCTCACTCAGGGCTGTGTCTGTGCTTACAGGGCAGCGTCACAAATGGGTGGGACTTTTTCCCCTCGGTGACGTGAACAGAGAGACGGTTTATGATTATTTAGATTATAAATAAATGAGTGGGTGGATTTTTACCATTATAGGCTGGTTGTTTTCACACACTGCGGCCACACAACTGTGTTCAAACACCTTATAAAAGTGATTTTTGCATAATAGGTCCCCTGTAAATACAAAATACTGTGTATTCTTTTCATCAATATTACATCAAATTAAAGTCAATTAAATATTTTAAATAATTTAAACAGCATTTATGCTGATGAGGGTAAGGTTTTTGGCCTGTCCCTCACTATGATTTTTCTTTTTCAGTAGGACTTTTAATTTGCAAAATGAAGGCAAAATAATATAAAATCACATTTGCATATTTTTCTAAATACAGTATCATTGTTAAGCAATGTTTTTGGCATAAGTATACACTAGGGCTGTGCAATTAATCGCATGCGATTCTCACGCGCATCTCGTAAAGCTGGTTCCGTGATTGGCAGTAAATCTCCATCACCTGTTTTCAAATGGAGCAGCAGTTAATACACAGAGCCGTATTTCACTGACAAGCTACGCGATATCACGTTCATAATCGAAGGCGATTCATCTGTGATAATAAACGCTATACTGACGTGATGCACGTGAGAATCACATGCGATTAATTGCACAGCCCTAGTATACACTGTTTCTATAAGATATAAATCATTTTATTGGTTTTCCCTGATTTCATGTCAGCCCTGTTAACCTCATCAAAAACCCTTGTAAGATAATGGTACATTCAAGTGACAGGAGGTTACATCATCGCTCAACCAGGATTCCAACACAAGCACTCCTCTCACTCTCTATAATGTTCTATTTTTGATGATTTATGAGGCTTGACTAAGGGGGGACATCATGCAGTGTCAATATTGTTAAAATTTTTTAAATGTCAATTTAAACAATTATTTATTACATTTAATATAATCAATATCTACAAGTAACATCCTTTCAAAGTGTACAACATGTGCTTTTGTGAACTTGACTATTAGCTAGCAATTAGCAAATTAGTTTGAAATCATTAAACCGGTTACTGTCAGCCATGTTACCTTTCAGAGTAACAGCCGGTTTTGACAAGTGGATAACACATTAGTGTTACCCTGTTTTTAAAGAATGTCTGTGTAAAATTCATACATGTTTAAAGGTCACCCTGGGTGTGTTATTGAGCTAATGACTATATAATTCAGTGTGGGTGGCATATGAGCATCAGTTACATTTTTAGTAATTGTTGGTTTTGTTACTATTACTATTGTTGTTGTTAATGAACAGGATAGGATGATCAGTCTCAGTAAAACTTTTTCCCCCCATAACTGTCAATAATACATCCATGTAAATTCAATTAGAAACATGAGCATCAAAATGACTGCAGACCCTCGCCCCTGACTTGCAATGTTCAACAAAATCAAACCAAATTTCAGCATCAAGATCTTGGTCTAGTTTCAGATGATCACAGAAAGACCCAGATTTGATCATCTTCCTTGCCTAATAATTGAACCAGATCAGTATATTTTAAGATTTGTGAGGGGCTGTGGCATAGCAAATCAATCAGCTATATGTAAAATTTAGCTGATTAAAATGTAAAAATACGTACAATGTAAAAATATGTAATATGTAAAAATATTTCTAAATTAACTTAACCTGTTAGCCTGCACCAGGACGCCGGTGCACTGAACACTCTTTGTTTGAACGTGATCGTTTGTGAATAGATTAAATGAAACGGGACAAAGTTAATCTTGACAAACAATATATCATTCTGAAGGTCTAAGCCTCAAGCATCGACGAAAGATCGCTGTTTTTCGATAGAAAGCTTATAAAGGAATGTATTTGCTAAATTTGTCTAAGCAGTACACATCAAAACATGTATAAAAAAAACGCAGTACATACCAGATTCATCCTGATAATGAGACAAACGTATCCAATGCTGTAAATCCCATATTAGTTTGAGAGATAAGGGTCCACGGAACAACATTCCATCAAGAACTTTTAGTCCAAAGAAACAATAACATTGTAATTTGGATCGTTATTCCTTTGTGTACGTTTCATTTCTTCAGGAAGAGTTATTATTCGTGTCCGTTATGGAATAAATTACGCTCAAAAACAGCGTCTTGGTGGTAAAAAACATCACACTTTTGTAGCATACAGTCTCACAGACAGAATGAGACCATCCAAAAAAAAAAAAAAAAAAAAAAAAAAAAAGTTTAACCTGTTAACATGCACCAGGACGCGGGCGCACTGAAAGCTCTTTGAAAGCTCTTTGTTTGCACACGTCATTGTTTTCAAACAGATAAAGTAAAACAGGACAAAATGAATCTTGACAAACTATATATCATTTTGAAGGTCTAAGCCTCTAGCATCGACGACAGATCGCTGTTTTTCGATAGAAAGCTTATACGGAATGTATTTGCTAAATTTGTGTAAGCAGTACACATCAAAACATGTAGAAAAAAACCCGCAGCACATACCATATTCATCCTGATAACGACTCTCAAATGTATCCACTACTGTAAATCCTGGTTTAGTTTGAAAGATAAGGGTCCAGTGAACAACATTCCATCGAGCACTTTTAGTCCAAGGAAACAACAACGTTAATCCTTTGTTTACGTCTCATCTCTTGAGGGAAAGTTATTGTTTGTGTCCGTTATGGAACAAATTATGCTCAAAAACAGCGTCTTGGTGGTAAAAAAACAGCACGATTTTGTAGCAGACAATGTCCCAAACAGAATGAAATCATCCAAAAATAAAAAAGTCAAAGATACACGGAAGATTGTTTATTTGAATTCTGGCGCTCCCTCGCGACGGCGCGTGACGCACGCTGTGACGCACCTGTCATCTGATGGGGCGTACCTTAACGATCTTTTTAGCACAATAAGAAAAAAAGAAAAAACATTTCTTTTTTTTCTTCTTCAGCAGTTTTCATATATGTTTGCGTGTTTTGTGGGGAATTGCCTGTATATGTATGATTAACATCTCTATGACTGATAATGAGCATGTAATTACTGACTGTTCACAGATATCAGTGTGAATGCAGTCTATATAAAAGGCCATTATAATGTGAATATTGACTATATTGGGCAGCCATCAGTATGATTAGCATCTGTATGAATGATCTTCAGCATGTGATTACTAATGTATGAGCAGGAGAGCATCTGTTTGTCAGGAAATCAGTATGTAATTAAGTTTTTTTTTTTTATTATTATTGTTTTTTTTTTCATCACTCAAATTATTATTATTGTATTTTTCTAGTGCTCAAATAAATCACTTATACGATTTCTAAGATTCTGTCTACTGTTTTATAATTGAAAAACTGCAGTGGCATGTATAAAGACTAAATAGTGTGTAGTAGAACCCTTCAATAATTTGGTAAATATTTTTCCTGAAACGGGGGGGGGGGGGGGGGACCTAGAAAAATGTCTGCAGGAATCTCATTTTTCATGGTATCTTCTTCAGATTTCAAATATAAACTCATGAGACATGTGACTTTCAACCCATTACATTTCTGGATTGCTCCAGGACTGATTTAATGTATTTTTATATGAAATAAATAAAAAAAATCAGTGTGGTACAATTTTTTTTTCAAGGCACTTCAGTGTCTATAACTTTTTATATTTTTGAGCATTATCAACTCTGGATGATGGATACTAAAGCCCAAAGGGTCTTCTTTCCAAAGACAAATTGTGTGTGTGGCACACTGAAGTCAGGAACTGTTACCATTTTAAGTTAATTAGTCATTTTCAGCTGTGATTCCCAATATAGGGGGTGGTGGCTAACAGGTTAAAGAAACTAAAAGAAATAACCACTTTGCCATTAAAAACCGTAACTATTCTAATGGCTGCAACAGCAGTGGTGTAATGGGGAAGAGAGAGAAAAAAAGACGTCGGACTCGGGCCAGCCTGATAAGCTGTCGGACAAGGGCCGGGCTAGGGCCTGAACGTCTCGGGCCATGGTTGGGCCTGTGCAGGGCTCTATTCGTTCCCTCATTTCAATTAAAAGTTCCCCCTCCGCTCGGCAGGCCCCCGATTTGCCCAGGCCCATATGCACCTGCATACCCAGACCCTACGCCCCCGATGAGGGGAAACAGACAAACAGATGGAACGCATTATCTAATTACAATAACCTTAAAACATTAGATCTCTTAGAAATGTAATGTGCTAAAATCAACAATGAACTGACTTTAACTGAAAAACTGGCTGTTTACTATTGGCATACAAATATGCCAAGTAAGTGCAAAACAATATAATGCAATTTAAAATGGTAAAACTTTACAGTATTATGTAAACAAATATGTGCAGTGTGCTGAAGAATGTGTGTCCTTTCATCCCTGTTACTCTGGTCAGTCCTCTGATTATGACGTCAATCCTGTTACCGACATTAATTTAATAAAAATTGTAAAAAAAAAATATTTTTGATACAACCCTCCAGGTTTTTCCACTGTAACTTCAACTATATTTTATTTTGGACAAAGCCCTTTTTAATATCTCTTGTAAAAATATATTTTTTTCTTAATTGATGTGGTCAAACTCCATAATTAGGATGTTCTTGGTCATCTGAATGACAAATATAAAAAATATTTTAAAAAATCCAAAATTTGAAAATCCCAGTAAAGGGAGGGACTAAAATGCTGCTCATATGTGAGAACTATCACATAGTTCTAATTAAATTATAGTGTATAGTAGGGGGTGTAACTGTATATGTAGTCATACCAAAATTTTCGGTACATGCCATTCGGTTTGGTACAAATGTGTACAGAACAAATACAGCATTGTTTTACCCTCTGCACAAGTGGAACTTAATTGGAAACTTCCAGTTTTATATATAGTTACTTCTGATAAGAAACAAAAGTCTCATCTTTTAAATTGTGTCGGTAACACTTTAGAATACCGTTTCTTACTTACTGCATAACTAATAAGGAATTATTGAAGAACTAACAGGTAATTATTCATTAACTCTTAACTCACTACTCTTAACTACTAAGGAAGATGTGTTAACTAATCAGTATGTAATACAATTTTATGATTGTGTTAAGTAACAGTTAGCTAATCAATAACTAAAGTATTCTGTCATACCTCCTGAAGAACTACTATTAATTGTGGCCCACAAATCAAGTACTTGAGTAAAAGTACAGATACCCCAATAAAATATTACTCCAGTAAAATTATAAGGTCTATTCATTTTCAAAATTACTTGAGTAAAAGGACAAGTAAAAAGTACTACTACAGTACCAACTTTGTTACAGTCCACTACTATTGTTAGCCTATAATGGAAATGAAATATGCATTTTGTTTGATGTACACCCAAAAGTATCAAAATAAAGCTTTTGATGAGCACTTTCTACTGACAAAAATATACTGTCATCCATGAGTGTACAAATTTTTATAATAAACAATTGAAATCAGTGCACAAAGTCAGATCAACCAGTGGTAAATTTTTGTTTTGGCCCTCCTGTAAAGTTGGTGAAATGTCACTTACGCCGTTCTGGTGTTCTCACCCCTTATGCTTTTGCCTGTATCTTAAATAATTGCATTGTGTGCATGTTCTGTAGGAAATCTGCTTCAGAAAGGAACCCCAACTCTACTGTCTTGCCATAACTATCCAACTTAAAGTTTCACTATATTTTCACTTTAGAATAGGCCTACTGTTTCAGGTTCGAAATAAGTCCTGCAGAATCATTTGATAATTATTTATTAATTACTAATGAGTTCCCTATATTTTCACTTTAGAATACTGTTTCAGGTTCCAAGTAATTCCTGCGGAATTATCTGATAATTCTTAATTAATTACTATAGGTTTCACTATATTTTCACTTTAGAATAGGCCTACTGTTTCAGGTTCGAAATAAGTCCAGCAGAATCATTTGATAATTCTTTATTAATTACTAATGAGTTCCCTATATTTTCACTTTAGAATACTGTTTCAGGTTCCAAGTAATTCCTGCGGAATTATCTGATAATTCTTAATTACTATAGGTTTCACTATATTTTCACTTTAGAATAGGCCTACTGTTTCAGGTTTGAAATAAGTCCTGCAGAATTATTTGATAATTCTTTATTAATTACTAATGAGTTCCCTATATTTTCACTTTAGAATACTGTTTCAGGTTCCAAGTAATTCCTGTGGAATTATCTGATAATTCTAAATTAATTACTATAGGTTTCACTATATTTTCACTTTAGAATAGGCCTACTGTTTCAGGTTCGAAATAAGTCCAGCAGAATAATTTGATAATTATTTATTAATTACTAATGAGTTCCCTAAATTTTCACTTTAGAATATTGTTTCAGGTTCCAAGTAATTCCTGCGGAATTATCTAATAATTATTTATTAATTACTAATGGGTTTCTAATATTTTCACTTTAGAATAGGCCTACTGTTTCAGGTTCGAAATAAGTCCTGCAGAATTATTTGATAATTCTTTATTAATTACTAATTGGTTACCTGTATTTTCATTTTCCCTCAGTCCTTGCCTTACATACAGGAATTGAATTAATGGTAATATGGTATATGCTGAGGAGGTACACATAGAGTACTGTATATAAAATATAAAAACTAAGGTAATTTATCACATGGCACTGGAGTGGTGGTGGGGTTCCTGTCTGAAGCTGATTTCTTACAAAACACACTCACAACAATTCACTACACAGGCAAAACCTCTATAAAATTTATTGCATTTATTAATATTGTATTTTCATACTACTACTACTAATAACATTTATATGAGAGGGTCACAACTCAATTTAATTGTGTATGACTGTTCATTAGTAGTTACTTCATAGTTATTTTTCTTGAACCTTAACTAGTAGAAAATTAATAGTAGTTCTTAAGAAGGTATGAAAGAATACATTAGTTATTGATTAGCTAACTGTTACTTAACACAATCATAAAATTGTATTACATACTGATTAGTTAACACATCTTCCTTAGTAGTTAACAGTAGTGAGTTAAGAGTTATTGAATAATTACCTGTTAGTTCTTCAATAATTCCTTATTAGTTATGCAGTAAGTAAGAAACAGTATTCTAAAGTGTTACCATTGTGTCAATTGTTTTAAGAAAATTAAACGGTAAATGCCATTCTGCTTGTCTTTGTTGTGGCATGAGAGATCGATGTATAAACACCTCAGGGCTCGCAAAATTTCAGAATCCCTGGTAGCCCTTCGGGCAGGTACTCTTCAGATTTTGGTAGCCCAAATAAAAATAAAAGACCTTTATAATTCTTTTTAGATAGATAGATAGATAGATAGAGAGAGAGAGAGAGAGAGAGAGAGAGAGAGAGAGAGAGAGAGAAAATCAGACAGGAGTTTAAAGCAATTAAAAATATTTTCAATACACAAATATCAACAAATATGAAGGAAGGAATTTTATTTCACTATTTACAGGGTATCTGCAGAATTTTGAAAAATAAATTTAAGGCAATTTATGACCCATTTTAAGAGCTGCACAAGTAAAATGAACAGTGCGAGCGGGGTTGGACAACGTCTATGGTAACAGAGTATTGAGCCATAAAATTACATGATTTACAGTTCAGAAACAGGTTTTCACAAAAACAAAAATCTTCTACAACAGCATTTCAGCCATTTCACCATTTTTATGAAAAGGGATAAATCAAGCATATAAATTGTTCATTTAAAACGTATAAATATTACTGTCTTAATTGTTTAGAAGGCACATTAACTTCTTTCTCATTTAGAACTCGGTGTTTGCGGAGTTGATATTTGCATTGATCTGACCATAAATGGCATTCATTCTCTGCCATGAGGTGGTGCTTTAGGAGCGCTGAAATATTGCGGTTTCCCCGGTAACGATTGGACACAAAGCAGCTCCGCGCTCATAAAAGCTGCTTAATCAGGAATTATAGCTAAAATGAAATTAAACTGCCAACGACACGTTTCTGAGGACAGTCAGTTCCCTTCAGATACATTCAAATAAAGACATCCGCGCTGCGTTTTGACTTGAAAAGTGCAGCTCATATTTATTCAATGACATCATTGCCTTTTGAAGTTGAATCCAGTATCGTGACTCTCGTCTTTCCGTCCCCAACTGTAGAACTCTTGAAAATATAATTACATTTATTATACCATTTAACGTATTTAAAACGTTTTATGGCCTTACGTTTGATACAACTCACTTTAGAAGTTTTTAAGAACCCGTCGGGCAGGGCAGTGATACATTTTGCTAGCCCGACTGGAAAACACAATAGCCCCAGGACGTCGGGCTAGCGATTTTGCGAGCCCTGCACCTCAGTTCAAACAGCAGCGCAGAGCATGATCACCCCTTCCACTTTACTATAGTTTTAACAACAAAAATAAAACAGTAAAACAGCTTGTAAAAAAATGTCATGTAGCATTTCATTTACCTCACGCAAGTCATCAGTGTACACAGCTCATTAGTTTGCTAGAGAAATTAAGTCTAGTGAAGAGCATTTTGCGAAATACTGGACTATATACTCATATTTTACTTTACCTTAGTGATGTCTTAATTATTTAATGTATGTTTAAATAAATCTGTTATGAAACAAGCTATGACAGCCACTGTGTAAATATTTTAACAAAACTACATTATTAAAAAGTTAATTTAAAAACTGCATTGTGCAATTAACATGTTTGCATACATTTTTTAAGTTGAGTTATATATAACAATAAATAGTAATTCAATTTAAGTTTGGGTTTTGTTGTTAATTGTAACCTTATAGTAATTTAAAAGGGCTCCCTATAGTTTTATAGCATAACCAGAGGTAGATTTTTATCCCTAAGAATGATCATTTTAATTTTAATTGAATTTATTTAAAGAAAGTACACTTTGTTCTACGGAAGTTCTAAGCGGCCATGCATTATTATTTTTTTCCTTCTCGTTTTCTCGTGATCTCGACATAACAAAAGTTGTTTTGTCATTATCACGACTTATTTTTCTCATGATCACGACATAACAAAAGTTGTTTTGTCATTATCACGACTTATTTTTCTCGTGATCTCGACATAACAAAAGTTGTTTTGTCGTTATCACGACTTATTTTTCTCGTGATCACGACATAACAAAAGTTGTTTTGTCGTTATCACGACTTAATTTTCTCGTAATCTCCTCATAACAAAGTTTGTTCTCTAAGTTACACAACTGCTTCAACAGGTGACAGTATAGAACTACTGATGGGGAGTTGTATACTGTATATCCACTATACTGTACGCGTTTGGGACAGAGGACCTTCTTCGTGATTGCTATAATTTGTGCAGTTCATTACTGACATTTAATTAACTTATACATTTTAAATGCTTGAATAAATATGATCATTTTGCTTGAAATTGTATCTGTTATCTTAAGTTATTACTGCTGCACGACTCATCACAGTTTCTCATTTAGGCTACAACGACGTATTTGTAATGTGCATCTTTTTTTTTATCTTTATCGATAATAAATGCATATTAATAAGCAATGTGATTTACATGTGTGTATTTTAGTTCAATGATGTTATACAGTGTTGTCGCCTAATTTTTTGTATTTTCTGCATTTCCACACACACACAAAACAGCATCCACGCTTAACGCACATGATATCACAGCCTGACTAATAAAAACCACAAACAAATTATTATAAATATTATTATATATTATTTTATTTCAAAAGAACGAGAAA
>CM041810.1:6483431-6539462 GCA_023376895.1 Aspiorhynchus laticeps | reverse complement strand
AGTAAAATGTACATATGTGGTTTCAAGAAGTAGATGCATTTACACGTGTCCAGTTTCATCTGGAATGCGTCTCAGTGGTTTGAGCGATCGGATTTAAATCCGTCTAGAAAGCGTTTCGAATTCGGAGGACTGGTCTTTTCACGATCGGATAGCTGTCCGACCAGAGAAAACGCATGAAGTGAGCAGTAGGCTTGCCGCGATAGACGGTGTTGGCGGTGATACCGGTGTTAAGCCGCAACACCGTTTACGTCACTTGCACCGTCCCACACCGTCATTTTGATTTTTTTTATAGTAATAAAAATAATTAAGTTCTGTTAGTGGACACTACAATTAAAACTGAACGCGGCTGCTGAATGCAGCACACCGAACGAACGACAGTCGCGCATCACAGATCAGATTTAATTTATCACACATGAGGAGAGTGAGTCCAGCTGACTGACGAGAAGAGTGAGGTGAGACAGACAAGACGATAGCGGAAGAGTTTCAAAATGAAATGTAAAAGTGCCTGTTTTAAAAATATTTTGGATTTTGAAAAGCCTGTTGACTTCTGCCATTAATCTAAGTCAGTGGTTCTCAACCTTTTTTTCACCGGGCCGCACTATGGTCCAAGCGCAAGTATATCACTGGCTGCACGCATGTCATTTACATATTACGTCATCAATACAAACCAACCAGATTTATAATATTATTTATAGCCTAAATATTCTGATATCTAAATGATTACATTTATTGAAATAAATAAGTAAATAAATAAATAAATAATTATACTCACCATTAATAAAACACCTGATGCTGTCGGGAGCTGACCAATTTTGTAAAATTCTGCTCGAAAGGAGTAACAGCACAATGACGTTGCAGTCTGTAAGACGTGCGCGGAAGCGTGACTTGACGCGCGACACTGCAGAAAGTGTGCGTTCACAAATGAAGCCTATGTTGATCCAAATATGGAAAGCATTTTCGAGTTTAATAATCTGAGGTTCTCTCTAGAGATGTTTCGCCACATGTCTGTAATTAAGGATGATTGCTGGGTGTTTCTTTTTCCCTGAACATCTTCAAGTGAGTGGCGAGAGTCCAGCACTCTCTTCACTACTGATGATGATGCTATTCTTGTTTGAATGCGTTCCTTCGCTGGCATTTACCACATTTCGTTTTCTCCCTTAACAAATTTGTTCATTCTGATGCTCAGTTTTACAGAACTAATGGCTGCTGATGACTATTTGAATTGAATTCTGCCAAAGTGCGCGCTTGTAAGTGTTCGTTAAATGCGTAACATTAATTACGTGAGTACATAGATGCTCATGTCTGAAAATAATATATGAAAAACTAAATTATTTTACATAACATTATAGCTTATATTTGTTTAGTAATTTTTTTAATTAATGTAAAAACTAAAATGAACTGTAAAACTGAAAGTTATTTTTTAATTGTGTTCAGCACTGTAACATTCAGCATGGTGGACCGCATCTGGATTCATGACGGATTCGTTAGAACCACTGATCTAAGTGATAATGGACATTTTTTAAAACATTCGTTTCTCATTTATTTGGTTCCACAGTATGCTGATTTTTATTTTATTTAAACTGTGCATATTTCCCCCCATTATTTTACATAAAGGCGTATGCCATCCGTGCCTCCAAACTTTCTTATTCGTTTTGCTAATAAATGTTCTACATTTCATAATTATCTGTTCCTCATTCTTTACTGATTTTTAGTTTTGTATACCTATTTAAACTTTATAAGTTATTTGTTATTTTATTAGGCATATAGCATGGTGTATTTTTATTCGTTTTGTTAATAAAAGTTCTTTGTTCTACTTTGTATTTTGTTGTTGCTTGAATTGCATTCAAGCAATTGATGCCCAACTGCAGCTAATTTAAAAATGAAAGTAAAACGCGAACGGGGCTTTTATAAGCTATTTAAGCAAAGGAAAGTGAAGAAAAGTGGGAAAACTCAAACTAACTAAAAACAAACAACTGCTTGACGCCGAATTGCCGTGAATTCAAAAGTGAAAGTAACAGGTGCATGGCGCTTACAGGCAATTTAAAACGAAGGAAAGCTAGGAAAAGAGGGAAAACTCAAACACCCCCCCCACCACGGTAATACCGGTATTATCGGTGTTGTCACACAGCGATTAACCGGTGGGAAAATTTCCTCACCGTCACAACCCTAGTGAGCAGGTGTAAACAGGCCCAGAGAGAGTGCGCGGGGAAGGGCTCTCTGCTCTCTCTCCCTCGGTTAAAGGGATAGTTCACCCAAAAATGAAAATTCTGTCATTTACTCACCCTCAAGTAGTTCCAAATCTGTATGAATTTCTTTGTTCTGCCGAACACAAAGGAAGATATTTTGAAGAAAGTTTGTAACCAGGCTGTTTTGGGGCACCATTGACTTCCATAGTAGGAGAATAAAATACTATGGAAGTCAATGGTGCCCCAGAACTGCTCTGTTTTCCACATTCTTCAGAATATCTTCCTTTGTGTTCAGCGGAACAAAGACATTCATACAGGTTTGGAACTACTTGAGGATGAGTACATTATGACAGAATTTTCATTTTTGGGTGAACTATCCCTTTAACATGCGCGCTATTACAAGCGCAGCAGTCATTTACATCACTCATAAATCACATGAACCGATCAAATACGGCTTTGGCGGGACAAAAATTTGTTCTGGCGGCCGCCAAAAAAATTTCAATGTAGGAAAAACCCAGTATACAGACAGAGCGAGAATGGCAGGCAAACATCAAAAATCTGACCTTCCTTCCTGGTACTGTAGATCTGTTACTAACTGTACTATAAAGTTTTCTTACCGGTGAATGACATATGTATTGTAGTAATGTTGTGTCTAGTCTGTGTGCGTATATGCATTCAGGAGGCGTGGCTTTGGATGGAGATTTACAGGGAGGGTGGGACATATGCTTTCAGTGCTATCAGGCTAAAGTTAGCATTTTCCAAGATGTCCTACTGCACCTTTAATTATGCTTTGTAATAATTTTGCACCTTATAATGCATTGTACAATCTCATGAATAATTGTAACCACAGTTAAACAGTCCCTCCGGGATTTCGCGGGACTTTTTTCAGATTTTTGCGGCCTAAAATGACTGATTTTGCTGCGGCTTTTCTCAAAATTTGCAGTGATATTTGCTGCATTTCTTATTGTTTTGCAGTGAAAATATACCATGGACAACATTCTTCTAACATTGTTATAGCTTTTCTGACCTCGAGAACCTTCGTAGGGCTCCAGATTAACATTTGAGGACACCAGTGCCATTAAGTTCTACAGAAGGTGGCACCAGCACCTGACAGTAAATCACTCACCATAATCGCACATGTACATCTCGGAGATGTCTATTTGATGTCTGCATTTACATATGCAAGACTGCATTACGCCTCTAAGACGTTTCCTGTCAGATGTCAAATAGACATTTATTAGAATGCATGTAAAACTGCTTCTGAGACGTTGATCAGATTACAAGGCAGATGTTTCCCAGATCTTTAGCAGACGTCTTACAGATTTACTTGTGCTGTCTGGGTAGTTGAGATGCAGATAAAATTAACTTTTATTACTGTCATTCATAATGTCTAAATATAAAAAAAAAAAATATATATATATATTTATATTTATTTATTATTATTTTTTATTTATTTTTTTCAAAGCTTTAATACTTAAAGCTTTGAAGTGCTGGGAAAAGTTGTGTGAAGCATTTAAAAACACTCAAAAACATTAGACCATTTCTGCCAAAAGTTGTTCCTGTAGTTATGTTAAATCCATGATGAATGGTGGAGATTTGTTTATTGAACAGTTTTTACTGGTTTCCAGTGGCGTTTGTTCTGATATCTGTAGCTTTAACAGAATTCTCTGAATTCTTCTCACAAGATCTGACAGAGATGTTATTGATTCTGTGGTGAATTCGACTACTTTCTTCACTGTATCTCCCTGCGCTGTGTATAACGGTGTCACGTGATCGCGAGCAGCCCGCGGCTCCAGCCCGTGCAGATAAACGGTCTGCGCCGTGTAGCGCGGATTCGTTCCGCTTTCGGTTCGTTTGTCCAATGTAGCTCTTGTAAATCGGGCATGATGAGAACGCAAGGCTGTTCATTACATTTTTTAAACTGAGAAGCAACCTTTCTTTGACTGAATGCACATTGCGATGACGTCAGGGGACGCGTCTAAGCCCAAAATCTGCGGAAAATCTGCGGCAATTATGAAAATTTGCGAGCTCTTGAGAAAATTGCGGAATTTGCTTGATTTTGCGATGAATTCAGCCATCTCAAAATCCAGGAGGGACTGGTTAAAGCTCCAAAACAATCAATGACACCTAAAACCAGTGTTACTCGCATATGGAGAGGAAATTCCAGTGATATTCGTCTCCCTCTTGCTTGTTCCCTCTCTACTACCGTCATTCGCCCCTATGCTGATTGGCTACACATTTGTTGTGTCGGTCTGAGTAACTTTTAGGGAAAACTACAGACTTGGCAACACTCCTGGTTGGTTGATCGGTTCATCTCTATTTATTTGTTGAATCTTTTGCGCGGATTATAAGCTGCACTTAGCAACTAATATCATTAAGAAACAATTTTGAAAATGTACATCTTTTAATATCATACCGCTTCATATATTCCCCTCGCATAAACATGTTAAACAATATTTTTTTCTCTTATTGCCAGACACTCTCGTTTTCGTGGCTCTTATGTCATTGAAGGACTGAAGTCCATTGGGGAGAAAGATGTGATTTTTCACCAAGGACTTCACAATGTAAGTATCACTTTAAAACTTGAAAACTGTCAAATTACAATGGTCTTTTTAAAAAAAGATTTTCATTAGTTTCATTAACATATATATTTTTTTTGTCTAAAATCTAAAGTTTAAGAACTATTCTCATGATGTGGGTAAGCCCGTGAGGCGTGTACCTAAACGCAAACAAATGGCTCAAGACTCAGAGAGCAAGCGACGCTCAGCGTTGAATGTACGTCTCTTCCTGCGTGAGTTCTGCATCGACGTTTTGGAGAACTGCTATAATCGACTTATGTACCTTGTGAAGGTGAGACAACATCCACATCACTGAAACTCAAATGTCTCTGTCTAGATGAGGTTTCCCCTTCATATACCTTGTTTTTTGAGCAGGAGGGCTTGATCCGTGAACGGGCCCAGCAGCATGATGAGACGTACTATCTGTGGGCTATAACGTTCTTCATGGCTTTTAACCGTGGTCAGAATTTCAGACCGGATGTGGTGTCTGAGACCATGTCTATCCGTACCTTTCATTTCATTGAGAAGAACATCACCAACTACTATGAGATGATGCTCACTGACCGGAAAGATGCCACATCCTGGTCTCGCAGGTTGTAATTTTATTGTTGGTTAAAGCTTTTTCTGAAACATTAACTGTCTTGCTGCTTAAATTGAAAAAGTGAAGTGAACAATAGGAAACTGCTTAGTCATTTTTGATTATAAATTGCTATTAAAAAATGTCTTCCTTAGTTTTGCTAACATAACTTCCATGTAAAGAAAAAAATCTTGTTGAACCATAAGAACCAACACAGGGCTCTAGACTGTGGCCAAAATTTTTTTGAGAGCATGCGAGTAAAAATTTGACATGGTCGCACTTGTGCGAGTGCATGGTCTGCGCTGCTCCAAAGCACGCGCGCTGCCAGCCGCAGCACATTGTAGCAGGAGAAAAATTTCGCTGATCACGTGCGAGCGCTTCAGTAGAGCCTGGTTTCACACCACTTTAAGCAGAGCAGAGGCAGCGCAGAAGCGGCGCGTATGCAGAGCGGGAGCAGCGCGCCCATTGTGCTTTCACTCGGCACGTCAGCACGAGCGCGAAGGTGCACGCGGACTGAGCGTAACGGAGGATTTGGTTTTCAAACTAAAGTAAAAGACCGCTTCTTAAAACAGAGAAGGTGAACATGTTGGTATTCTTGTAGAGAAAACATGCAAGTCCTGTCAGCGACAGACTGTTTTTGTTTTCGTTTTGAAATATAATACAGCATGTGATGTGTCCTATGCCATACCTAGTCTTATTCGTTTTAATAAATGTTATGCTAGTTTGTCATTGTAACTAGAGGTCGACCGATTAATCGGTTTTGCCGATTAATCGGCACCGATAGTTGATTTGCATAACAATCGGTTATCGGCAAAAATCCATGCCGATAGTTTTCGGTGTTTTTTTTTTTTTTTTTTTTCTTCTTCGTGTTGCGTCTGTTGCTGGAGTGGTTGAGAATGGTCTGCTATATCATTATACAGTATGAGAGCGGCCTCTAGAGGCGGAAATCACTGACAAGCACATGTTGTTTGTTTTGGCATGTGACACTGCGCGCTGCACAGAGCGGGAAACTTCAGACGCGCATTTAAATACAGCCGACAGAAAATCCTGCCGCGGAACAGTGCGCCATTCACATAGTTTCCCATTAAATAACATTATAGCCTATTTGTCCCAAATCATTGTTAATGTACATAATGACTTCGCCCTAGGCTATAAATTATGTATTGTGCATTTTTCAGCAAAACGTTTGTCTTTCCGTGGCTCTAATACAGTCTGTATTCTTCATATAGAGAGCTGTAATACAGATTGCGCTTTCTCTTTCCGTTTGCTCTGTTATTTAAACACCGAACTTCAAACTCATTTATGACACATAATTCATTCTTGAAGCAAACTTATGTCCATTTGGTGATTAAATAAACAGTTTTAGACCGCTGCTTAACTTGAACGTGACGCGTCTGGTGTGTGTGTGTGTGTGATACCCGTGACTTCTCCAAGACGCAGCGCTGTGCTTTTGCACAGTGTGTCACTCACTTGCATATTTGTTTATATTTTAATTAGATAATCATGCAGTGTTCTAAAATAGCAGCAAATAAAGAGTGCACATACAATATCAATAACCTGTGCATGTAATTTTAATATGGCCTTTTGTAGGTATTTCAAGATGGCCATCTTTAAGCATGACTGTTGAAATGAAATGGTAATACTTAATAAGAGTCCATTTGTAACATTAACGAAAGCTGTAGAAGTATAGTTCCTTGTTAGAGTGTGTTCATTTCATTTCAACATTTACTAATAGGCTTCATTTTTAAATTTTAAAGTTTCTTCTTTTAACATTTGTAAACTATGAAATAACTTTAATAATCAATATAGTAATAAATATTAATACTAAATTTTTATTCATTTATAAAGTATAGTTCAGTACTGTTACTGTTTTTTTTTTAAAAAATAGTAAAGCTCTATTTAGTTTTCATTCAGTATCTATTTTATAAACTATCGGTTGATTAATCGGTATCGGCCAGTGTGGTCCAACCTAGCTATCGGTATCGGTAAAATCCAATATCGGTCGACCTCTAATTGTAACCTACTGTTTTATTGTTGTACTTTTTAATTAAGAATAACAATGAATCCATCTTTTGTTTTAGTCTTAAAAAGTGAAAGGTGTATAGATATAAGCAAAACAGACAATTATATTTTCTTGTAAAGCGTGACACCAAGATCGCGAATTTGAAAGTGAAAGCACACGAAAAAAGGAATTCCTGTCACAAAATTTAAATCACAAATAATACTGATGAAAAAGGGTTGAATGTTGAACACTTTCGTTACTATATAACTATAAACTATGATAAAAGTTCATATGCATTGATTAATCAAATTTTGTATCAAAAAAATAATTGCGACCAATAGGGTTGTGACGGTGAGGAATTTTTCCCACCGGTTAATCGACGTGTGACAACACCGATAATACCGGTATTACCGTGGTGTGGGGTCGTTTGAGTTTTCCCTCTTTTCCTAGCTTTCCTTCGGTTTTAAATAGCCTGTAAGCGCCATGCACCTGTTACTTTCACTTTTAAATTCACGGCAATTCGGCGTCAAGCAGTTGTTTGTTTTTAGTTCGTTTGAGTTTTCCCACTTTTCTTCACTTTCCTTTGCTTAAATAGCTTATAAAAGCCCCGTTCGCGTTTTACTTTCATTTTTAAATTAGCGCAATTCTGCATCAATTGCTTGAATTCAATTCAAGCAACAACAAAATACAACGTAGAACAAAGAACTTTTATTAACAAAACGAATAAAAATACACCATGCTATATGCCTAATATAAAATAGCAAATAACTTATAAAGTTTAAATAGGTATTCAAAACTAAAAATCAGTAAAGAATGAGGAACAGATAATTATGAAACGTAGAACATTTATTAGCAAAACGAATAAGAAAGTTTGGAGGCACGGACGGCATACACCTTTATGTAAAATAATGGGGGGAAATATGCACAGTTTAAATAAAATAAAAATCAGCATACTGTGGAACCAAATAAATGAGAAACTAATGTTTTAAAAAACGTCCATTATCACTTAGATCAGTGGTTCTAACGAATCCGTCATGAATCCAGATGCGGTCCACCATGCTGAATGTTACAGTCTATGTGCTGAACACAATTAAAAAATAACTTTCAGTTTTACAGTTCATTTTAGTTTTTACATTAATTAAAAAATTTACTAAACAAATATAAGCTATAATGTTATGTAAAATAATTTAGTTTTTAGACATGAGCAGATCTATGTACTCACATAATTAATGTTACGCATTTAACAAACACTTACAAGCGCGCACTTTGGCAGAATTCAATTCAAATAGTCATCAGCAGTCATTAGTTCTGTAAAATTGAGCATCAGAATGAACAAATGTGTTAAGGGAGAAAACGAAATGTGGTAAATGCCAGCGAAGGAACGCATTCAAACAAGAATAGCATCAGCAGTGAAGAGAGTGCTGGACTCTCGGTTCGCCCCGCGCCACGCACTTGAAGATGTTCAGGGAAAAAGAAACACCCAGCAATCATCCTTAATTACAGACATGTGGCGAAACATCTCTAGAGAGAACCTCAGATTATTAAACTCGAAAATGCTTTCCATATTTGGATCAACATAGGCTTCATTTGTGAACGCACACTTTCTGCGATGTCGCGTGTCAAGTCACGCTTCCGCGCGCGTCTCACAGACTGCAACTTCACTGTGCTGTTACTCCTTTCAAGCTGAATTTTACAAAATTGGTCAGCTCCCGACAGCATCAGGTGTTTTATTAATGGTGAGTAGAATTATTTATTTATTTACTTATTTATTTCAATAAATGTAATCATTTAGATATCAGAATATTTAGGCTATAAATAATATTATAAATCTGGTTGGTTTGTATTGATGACGTAATATTTAAATGACATGCGTGCGGCCCGTGAGACTTGCGCTTGGACCGTAGTGCGGCCTGGTGGAAAAAAGGTTGAGAACCACTGACTTAGATTAATGGCAGAAGTCAACAGGCTTTTCAAAATCCAAAATATTTTTAAAACAGGCACTTTTACATTTCGTTTTGACACTCTTCCGCTATCGTCTTGTCTGTCTCACCTCACTCTTCTCGTCAGTCAGCTCGACTCACTCTCCTCATGTGTGATAAATGAAATCTGATCTGTGATGCGCGACTGTCCTTCGTTCGGTTCAGCAGCCGCGTTCAGTTTTAATTGTAGTGTCCTCTAACTGAACTAAATGATTTTTATTACTATAAAAAAATCAAAATGACGGTGTGGGACGGTGCAAGTGACGTAAACGGTGTTGCGGCTTAACACCGGTATCACCGCCAACACCGTCTATCGCGGCAAGCCTAGCGACCAAATGATGTGCTCGTGCGACCAACTGAGAAAGTTAGTCGCACAAGTGCGACCAGTGGGAAGAATGAGTCGAGAGCCCTGCAACATATGCATATTTGACCATTTAAAAAAAATTAATACAGCTTTGTCAAGTAAAGCCTACTTAATATGAATCTCTTATTTTCTGTCTCCAGGATGCACTTGGCTCTGAAGGCGTATCAGGAACTGCTTCTGACTGTAAATGAAATGGATCGTTCAAAGGATGAAAACATCCAACACGGTTCCAATGTAATAAAGAGTACGTTTTTTTTTTTTTTTTTTTTTTTTTTTCCCCACTTCGGGTTTTTTGTCCAAATAATGTTTTTTCTTTTATCTTTCTGTTCCTCATCTGTCACTTATTTGCTTCTGGTTGGTGCAGGCAATATCTTTTATCTGATGGAGTTCAGGGAGATTTTTCTGACTCTCTTACGTAAATATGATGAGCGAATGCAGCCACGCTCATTTCTCAGAGATCTGGTGGAGTCCACACATCTGTTTCTAAAGATGCTGGAGAGATTCTGCAAGGGTCGAAACAATCTGGTAGTACAGGTGAGAACTGAGACTGCTTTGATACAAGCTTTGGATAAGCTGAACTTCTTGTAAGTTAAAATCATATGTGGGACGAAATTGACATTTATTGACATCAATACTTTTGGTAGACTTGTTCAAAGCGACTTGCATTACATTCAAGGTATAGGTGAAATTTGAAGTAGTTCATGCCCTTGAACCATGACTTAGCGTCATACTCTACTTTTTTTTTTTTTTTTTTTTTTTTTTTTTGACATCGCATCATGTTATGTGCATCAACGTAACCCCCAAAACATTTATGAACATTTATGAAAACATTAATGGGAACAACTTTTACAGCTTAAATAATACATATGTTTTAGCAGGAAAAAAAACTTTATTTGCTGAATTATTTATTACTGAATGTTTGCATCTGTTGTGAAGAGGACAATGACACTGGACAAAAATTGGCCAGTAATGACTAATGTCTATTTTCCTGCATTTACAACATCACACAGGTTTTTAATCAAAATAGCTTTTTATTTAAATTATTAAATGAAGCAGCAAAGACTTCAGGAGGGGGGTACAGGCCAGAATACAAACAACAAACACAAATTTGCTGCCTACCCAAGGAAATATTTAATTTCATACTTCAAGATATATTACACTGGGGATGCCTGATATTATCAGCAGTTCATTAGAATCATCCAATCGCTAGCACAGTCTGTGTCATTTATGTAAATCAAAGAAAGAGAAATCACTCATTGGTCTTTGCTGGTTGACTTTTGTAGCTTGAATAAAGTTTAATCTATATTCAACTTAGTTTATGCATATAGTACAATTTATAGTTTGTGATGATTGTTTTAGTTCACTTAAAGGTGCTGTATGTAGGATTTTGACTCTACTAAAGCATAAAAATACCATAATATGCTTGCAGACATTTAGGAAACATGTTAAGTTAACATACTTGTTTATCTGAAAAACAATGCTACAGTCAATTATTCTCCTTTTGAAAATGTGAGTCCGGCCCGGAATGTCTGTGTTTGTTATGGTTTGTGAAACCCGCCCACTGCCAGTTTACCCAATTGTATTTCGGCACCCCAGGTTGCCAGTTGGCGGAAAACACAGCGTATTGCATTTCATTCATCGTCATGTGTGCTAGTTCCTGTTGGTGTCGTTAATCTGGCATCCTGCGCGTGCGTCAAGTCTGAGGAGGAGGGGCTGGTGAGAAAAACGTCTCCAATATTTTGAATTTGGACTGCAATACCTAGTTCAACCGCTGGGTGTCAATCCTACATACAGCACCTTTAAATAAAAGACTTTGTTATTTTTCAAAGCCTATTAATGTTAAAAGGAAGGGCTTTTAGCTGAATGGCTGTAATGGCAAAAATTGAGGGAAAATGCATTTAATAGAGCTATCAGTAGCAGAATTGGTATCAATGATACTGGCCTTCATTAATAATAGGCTACTTGGTAAAAGTCAAAGTCAGTTTTATTGTCAATTCTGCCACATGTACATACATACAGAGAATTGAAATTGCGTTACTCTCTTAAGCCCGGCTCACACGGTGCGATTTTGGCCACGATTTGCTCGTCTGAGACAAATTTTGAAAATCCTAAAAGATTCCTATAATCCTAGGCTAAAATCTGTAGACTTTGATCGCTGGTTTGACATGTTCACCGACAGCCGATTAATGGCTGTTGCGATCAAATTTCACCTCCGACGAAGTTCTGGCAGTGTCAGAAGATTTGGCGAACAGTCCTGCAGTGTGACTACCCCTACGATGAATGTCAAACTGTCTCCGTTTTTCAAGACAAGCTATGAGCAGAATTAATGCTAGAGAATTATCCTATCAGCCATAAACTCCGGCTCTCCCGTCCTCTGCTCCCGGAATTCATCTGATACGTTGCTGATACTGGTTGCGCTGCTGTTTTCATGTGGGTGTGTAGAGCTGCATACACTATTCTTCTTAAATATGCCGGTATTGCTGACATTAATATACTTTTCATGATAGCCAACAGTTCGGTCCCGCGTGCAATGCAGTTCGTAGTCACTGGACGTGTCCGGACAAGTTTTCTTGCGCGCACCTGTTTTTAACTCGTCTTGACTGTCGTACAGTCTGACATTAATGACAACTGAGATCCCATAGTGTGACATGATCATCATGTTCGTGCAGTCTGACAAGTACAATCCTAAAGGACTTTTAAAAAATCGCACAGTGTGAGCCTGGCTTTACTCCCTGGTGCATACAGATAACACTAAACACTAACAGTAGAACGCACAAATATACAAATAAGGACATGTAGAAAAAAATAAAATAAAAATAATAATAATAAATAGATAAAGTGGCATAAGGCATATGGTAGATGGTAGTGCAAACCAGTGAAATACACAGACAGTGCAGAATATGAATGGTGTAGTGCAAAGAGCTTAAGTCTATTCTATTCTATTTAAAGTGACAAAAAGAGAGCAGTCTTTAGTCAGACTGTCAGAAGAGGTAGTTGAATGAGGTCAATCCAATGCTGTACAAAGTGACTGGTGCTGGTCACAGTGTGTGGGTGTGTGTGGGTGTGGTGTGGGTGTGGTGTGGTGTGTGGGGGGGCGGGGGGAGGGAGTTCAGTGGTGCGTAGTGTAAAAGAGGGGAGGGGAGTGGGGGCAAGGACGGGAGGGAGTTCAGCTTCCTGACAGCCTGGTGGATGAAGCTGTCCTTCAGTCTGTTGGTCCTGGCCTGGAGACTCCGCAGTCTCCTCCCTGATGGTAGCAGACTGAAGAAGCTGTGTGTCGGGTGGGTGGTATTAGGGCTGTCACGGTGGAGGAATTTCCCTTGCGGTAATTCTGAGTGGCTCAATAGCGCGGTATGCGGTATTACCGCACATATATATATATATATATATATATACACATACACATATACATAATCTGTGATTAGATTATATATATAATCTGTGTGTACCTGTTACGATGAAACGAGGTCATATTCAGAAACCAATGGAATGAAACTAAATCACGTTGAAACAGGAAGTGAAGTAAACTTTCTGTGTATGTGTGTGTATATATATATATATATATATATATATATATATATATATATATATATATATATATATATATATATATAACAGTTAGTTCTGATCCTCGAATCTGACTGACAAGATACTTTTTCTGTTGATATTTAACCTCCGTGTTCTAGACGGGCTGTCAGTCAGTGCAGTTTCATTGTTGCGCCACACGGTGGCGGTAAGGGACTGTCTTTGAGTGGATCTTAAACCATTCATTCAACTACAAGTTCAAAAACACTGATTCATTCGAGATATGTAATGTTATAATGATATGTAAAGCTGCTGAAATCATTTTAACTTTGAGCGCCACTTTTAAAGGCTCAGCTGACCAGCAGAGCGTCGATGCTAAGACATATTTTGCTTTCCTTGGACATGACAACCCGTTTTCACAAATATACATGACTCCGCCTGAAAGACAAATGCAGGTAATCTTACATGCTCAGTCGATCTCTCTCATTCACTGTCTGTTTAGGCTTGTTAAGTGCAAATTTATTGAGCCTCTGTACAAATCAGCATGGTACACATTGTTATCATTACTAATATTCAGTACATATGCACTAAGTATAAAACGAGAAGGGCGTAACCTTACGAAAAAAAAAAGGAAATATCGCGGTTGTTGCATTCCTCTGCAGTTATGCTCGTCAATAGTGCGGTATTGCAATATTGCGGTTATCGCGACAGCCCTAGGTGGTATCACCTGCAATGCAGAGGGCTTTGCGGGTGAGACGGGGGCTGTAGATGTCCTGGAGGGAGGGGAGAGAGACACCAAAGATCTTCTCAGCTGCTCTCACTATCCGTTGAAGGGACTTGCGGCAGGCGCCATACCACACAGTGATGCAGCTAGTCAGAATGCTCTCGATGGTGCCTCTGTAGAAGGTGCACATGATGGGGGCCGGGGCTCTGGCTCTTCTGAGTTTGCGGAGGAAGTAGAGACGCTGTTGTTCTTTCTTGGCTAGTGCTGCAGTGTTGTTGGTCCAGGAGAGGTCCTCTGTGATGTGCACACCCAGGAACTTGGTGCTGCTCACTCTCTCCACAGTCGCACCGTTGATGGTCAGAGGAGCATGCTGAGTGTGCAGTCTCCTGAAGTCAACCACAATCTCCTTCGTCTTCTCCACATTCAGAGAGAGATTGTTGTCACTGCACCACCCGGCCAGGCGGCTCACCTCGCTCCTGTAGTTTCTCATCTCTGTTGCTAATGAGACCCACCACAGTCGTGTCATCTGCAAACTTAATGAAAAGGTTAGAGTTGTGTGACGTTGTGCCGTCGTGGGTCAGCAGAGTGAAGAGGAGGGGGCTCAGCACACATCCTTGGGGGGCCCCTGTGTTCAGTGTGATGGTGCTGGATGTGTTGATGCCGACCCGTACTGCCTGAGGTCTCCCGGTCAGGAAGTCCAACAGCCAGTTGCACAGAGAGGTGTTGAGCCCCAGCTGGACCAATTTGTGAGTGAGCTGTTGAGGGTGATTGTGTTGAATGCTGAACTGAAGTCTATGAACAGCATTCTGACATACAAGTCTTTTTTTGTCCAGATGTGTGAGGGCTGGGTGGAGGGCAGTGGCGATGGTGTCATCGGTCGAGCGGTTGGACAGATATGCAAACTGGAAGGGGTACGGGGGGGGGGGGGGGGGGCAGACTTGATGTGGTGCATGACTAGTCGTTCAAAGCACTTCATGAGGATAGGAGTGAAGTAAATGTAGAGTTTTTTTTCATTAGAAATGTACTCAAATAAAAGTGCCCATATTTAAATATACTCTTAAAAGTAAAAATTTTCCAAAAATGTACTCAAGTAAATGTAATGGAGTACGTGTACTTTGTTACTACCCACCTCTGGTCTATAGGCAAGCTGGAAGGGAACCAGCAGCCAGCCTGTAATGACTTTCAGGTATGGTAAACCATCCTCTTAAAGAATTTTCATAACTAATGAGGCAACTGGTCTGTAGATGTTTAGCCATGCGATGCAAGCTTTTTTGGGAACAGGGATTGTAGTCAATTGCTTAAAGCATGACGGGACCTTGCTCAGTTGCAGTGATCTAGTAAGTATGTAGTAAAGACATGTGTAGATATGTAGGCTTTCCTGTAGCTCAACTGGTAGAGCATGGCGCTAGCAACGCCAAGATCATGGGTTCGTTTCCCAGGGAAAGCAAGAGCTGGTCAAATGTAAAACTGTAACTTGAATGCAATGTAAGTCGCTTTGGATAAAAGCGTCTGCTAAATGCATAAATGTAAATGTAAATGTAAAGATGGGAGCTTGTCTGCACAGCATTTTGGGCAAGAGGGGGACACATGGTAAGAACCAGGGACCAATATATTTGTCAAGCAGTTGTTGGGTGTGATCCGAGTTGGGTGGTGGTGTTTTGTAATTGGTCAGACTTTGTAGGTCTCTCCATGTCGACCCAGGGTCATTGGCCAAAAATGTGTTTTCAGCTTCTCAAGTGTAGAGCCTTTTGGGAGTCCTGATTTCCATTAGTGTGTTTTTGGCTTTGTTGTACAGTGTCCTTGTTCCCTGTAAACTGCCTTGTTATACTTCCATTTTTTATATTTCCTGCAAATGGTGGTGGGAATGCATGCATCGTCACAAAAACGTGTATACGCTGACCTGCCAACACTGACATCTCTAAACTATGCAAAACCTGGTGAATCCTTTGTTTTCAATTGCCCTTACGACAGTGTTACTTAATGTGCAAAAATCAGAAGCACAAGCTTTTGTATCAGGTTATGTTGACCACAAGTGTCAAGGTCAGTCAATGTCATAAACGTTGACATTAACACAGAGGAAAAATGTGTAACTGACACTTTGTTGAGACAAGCAGGTAAACGTGGATTGTTTTTGTGTTTTTTGTGGTTAAGTTTGGCTGCATGTCACATTATCAGCCATATCACCTGGTGCATATTAATTAGTTCAGTTAATAAATTAATGAATGGTCCAATGACTCACTCATAAAGGCAGTCATTTGCTGAAAAACTGCCACCACAAATACACAAACTGATAGTCTGTCTACAATGTGCAGAGACGAGCTGAGTGGTATGAACAGTGACAAGTCCCAATGCTGATACTTTCCATGTATCAAAACATTTGGAAGGCCTCCTGTCTAGATGCAAGGAACAGAACTAACTATATTTATGATAATGAATTTACAAACAGTTTACAAATACATGTTTGTAAAAAACAATAGACGTTTCAAAATGTGTCCTCAAATGATCCACAACTGTTGTTCTTGAGTCATTTCTTTGTCCTGAGCAGTTAAACTGCCCACCGTTCTTCAATTTCTTTTAAAAATGTATTTTATATCAATTTTTTTTTATTTTTTTGGTGGTGGTGGTAGTGTTGATAAAATTTTACTTGCAACAATTTACTTGCAACAAATAAATTTTTTTGTGATCTTTAGAAAAAAAGAGTGAAACGAAGGAAACGTAGCCAGAAGCCCCTTCAAACCGAGCCCACAGCTGAAGACCTGGAGCAGACATGGCAAATAGTGTCTGAAGAACTCAGAACATCTGGCTTTCAGGTGAGTTATAGAAAGTTTTTTTTTTTTTTTTTTTTTTTTTTTTTTTAATTAACAAATAGTTAAGAAAACATTTTTAAAAAGCCTTTAGAATCTTTCAGACCTGCCTGACAATGGGAAGCAGATTATCCTCTCCAGTACCAGTGCTAATGATCCCAAAACACCCTATAAATTAATTATACATTAAAAGACTGACATCACGACGTGACCCTTCGACGGCGATGCAGGCTTAGTCTTTCGCTCTGCTCACTTTGCCACATATTGTATGATCCTGTCAGTACATTTTAAACCACTCTGCATTGGACCCATCATGAGTGCTTAGACGGACAAAGGCGATCGGAAAAGAGAGATTGAGCAATCGCCAATGAAGAAAAAAATCAGAGATTCCACCATCTCCAGAGAGGACATCGACGATGCTATTGCTAACAGCATTAAATTAGCACTTAAAGAGCAGCAAAGCACTTTGAATTCAGTTGTGAATTCGGCAGCAAGAGATGCGATGGACTCTGTGCTGATTCCAGCATTGCGCGAACTGCGTGAGGACATACAAGCGTCCAACAAGTCTGTTAAAGAGCTAAGAGAGGAGTTTGAGGCCATAGCTACCGCGGCGAAGCAGACACATGACCGCGTTGATTCTGTTCAAGCAGCTGCGCGTGAGGATAGGAGGGCAGTCACGGACTTAAGAAATCAGCTGGAGCGACTCACCGAGAAGATGACGGATATTGAGGATAGGAGCAGGAGGAACAACGTTCGACTGGTGGGGCTGCCAGAGGGGGCTTAGGGTCCCAACGCAGCTGGTTTCCTCAGAGTTAATCTTTCCAAGTGGATTCCTTCCTTGAGGGGCCGTGACATTTAGATTGACCAGGCGCATCAAGTGTATGACGGAGGAGGGGCTCCGATCGGCCATGCACTCTCATCTTCCGTGTACTAAGATGCCATGACAGATCGGAAATCCTGAAAGGTGCCCGGCAGGCTTATCCGGTGAAATGCGCACAGGACAATGTCACACTTCTATTTTTTTCCCTACTTTAGTCCAGCTACAACGATCAGGAGAAAGGCATTTAATCCGGTTTTGAAGAAGACAGCGCTTGGTCTACAGCCCTTCCTCATCTATCCGGTGGTAATTAAACTACGGCACAAAGGCGAGCAGAAAAGCTTCCATTCTCCTCAGAAAGCGAAGGATTTTATCAGCTCCCTGTCTCAGCAGAAGACGTATGCTGCGGCTCTGCGGGGGGGGGGAACAGAGGCCGCTGTCTCTCTGGCCCGGCGGGAGGGGCTTGATGGCTGGGATGGACATGGTCCTAGCTGCCCAGTAGGGGATGATGGCAGGATGGACATGGACGCTTGCTAAACCTATTTTTTGCTTTTTCTTCTCTCCTCTCTCCTACTGGGATATTGTCCCTATATATCCGGTACAACGATCTCGTTGCTGGTAAGACTGACACTCCTTTTTTCTCTTTTGGAGGGGACTAATGGAGAGTAGGTTTAATTAAAAAAAAATTTTTTTGGCTGTGTGAGCCTTTCGGGAGACATGTCTTGCGTTGGAGTGGATCGGTCACGAACCATCACTTTTTTTTTGTTGCTCAGTTAGACCTATGTTCTCGGTAATGTGCGGTCTGAGTTGTTCCTTGTTTATGGTTGTCGGTTGTTCATGTTTTTATTTTTTACAACAGACATTTATACTTTTATTTATTTTACCTTATTTCTAAAGGGATTTTTCATCTAGGAGGTTTGGTATCTAAAATGCACATCAGCGTTTACATGTTATTTACAGAATGGAAGTGCTTCTGCTTTTTTTCATTTATTGAATACAATCTTGGGATTATGAATATTCAATGCATACTTTAAATATTTTATCACTGAATGTGAATGGTTTAAATTCTGCTGTTAAACGAACCCGTGTGTTAGAATATTTACACCGTAAATCTATTTCCTGTGCCCTAATACAAGAGACACATTTAAAACAATCTGACGTGGCATGTTTCCAGAATAAGTATTATAAACTAGCAGCTTTTTCCAGCGCTCTTAATAAAACTAAGGGGGTGCTTATCCTTGTTAACAGGAAGTTAAATTTGACAATTGAACACCTTGGTAGTGATGAGAAGGGTAGATTTGTTTTTATCCGATGCAAAATATATAATAATAGGTTAGCATTGGTCTCTATTTATGGTCCGAATGAGACAGACAGTGCCTATTCCTTACACAGATTTCCAAAACTCTACTTGAGCAGATTGATTTCCCTCTAGTGGTGGGTGGTGATTTTAATGCGGTCTCAAATCCTGCCTTAGATAAATCTCAATCTGATACAACAGCCAATCCATCCTCTAAATTACTGAATAAATTTATCACTGAGCTCAACTTAATCGATCTTTGGAGAATTCAGAATACTAAATCTAAGGACTTCACTTTTTTTTCTAGTAGACACAAGACTTTCTCTAGGATAGACTACATATTTCTCAGCCCATCTTTAATTTCGTCTAATTCCTCCATCTCTATATTACAAATTTTATTATCTGATCATTCTGCAGTGTTCCTCTTTCCGACTTTAAAGCCAAGTCCCCTACATGGGGCTTTAACATCATTATTAAGTAATCAGACTTTTATTACTTCTCTAAAAGAATATATTAAGGATTTTTTTTAAATTAATATGCCCTCTGATGTGGATCCTCAAATACTGTGGGAAACGACTAAGTGTGCTATACGAGGTTTCTGTATATCTTTCTCTTCTACTCTTGCCAAAGCGAAAACTCACCAGTTTACACAATTAGAAAATAAAATCCAATTATTACAAAACCTACAAAAACAACGTTTTACTGAGCAACAGGCTACACAGCTGTCCTCATTAAAAGAAGAATATGATTTACTTTCACACTCAAAGGCAGAATTTATTTTACATAGGACTAGGCAAAAATATTATTTTGAATCAGAGTCATTTATTTGCCCTTAGGTTGAAAGAATGCGAGTCTAAGCTAGGGGTCGACCGATATGCGTTTTTCAGGGCCGATGCCGATACCGATTATTACAGACCAAGTAGACCGATAACCGATATTTTGAACCGATATATGTCTGGTGTAAAAATGACAATTAATGTCAAAATTAAGAATAACAAGGGCTCTGACAAAAACTGCCTTCCCTGGTGTTGGTTGCACTTCTTACTCTTGTCTTCCTCCATGCATCCATCTACAATAAGGGTAATATAAAGAGAGAGTTAAAAGTGGGGCCACTGTAGGGCTGCACGTTATATTGCATGCGATTGTCATGCGCATTTCTTCAGTAAAGCTGGTTCTGTGATTAGTATTAAATCTCCATCACATGCTTTCGAACCCAGTAGATGGAGCGGAAGTTAATACACAGAGCTGTAGTTCACTGACAAGCTACGCAATTCGTGCTCATAATCACAGATGAATCGCCTTCGATAATGAACGTGATGTTGCGTAGCTTGTCAGTGAACTACGGCTCTGTGTATTAAATGCCGCTCCATCTGAAAGCAGGAGATGGAGATTTACTGCTAATCACAGAACCGGCTTTAGTGATGAGATGCACATGACTATCGCATGAAATATATCGTGCAGCCCTAGGCCACTGTATGCTTCATGATTAAGCCTATGAATACTGTACTACAGCGAAACAGCTTGGGGAAATGTAAGTATTTGGCTTCACTAATTTACATGTTGGAAATGTATGTGTAATAATAGCATAACCTCTCATAATTCTTCATTAATTATTTTATGATGATTAAATCATAACCTACAAGAGGTGACTATTCAATTCATCATCTAATGCACATCAATTGATTAACTTAAAAAGCACAATGTATATGTAAATAATTGAATTGTCTTCATAGCTCCTTAAGAAGACCGTAACTATTTTAATGAAACTATAACACTAATAGCTTGTTATAGGCACACTTGGTTCAATAGCCTATAACTTAATCTTGGCCTATGTGACAGTATCTTAGTCTTGGCCTATGTGACAGTATCTTAATCTTGGCCTATGTGACAGTAATTTCCATTAGTTTTAATTTACAGTGCAGTGCAAATGAAGGCATAAAACATAAATTTAATTTATCTTTTAATCAAATGAGAGTTAAACTCTATTTTTGGCAAACAAATGGGTTTACTATTAAAATGAAAACATGGAAGAAATAGCATATTGTGTGATTATTCTTTTAAACAAAAGTTGTAATAATTGTCTTAAGTTTCTGTAGCCTATGTATATGACGATCGTTTTACTCAAATGAAACGGTCAAATGCTCATGAAGTAACTCTCAGAGCAGTTCTGGGGATGTTGTTCACGTATTTATGTCCTCATTTAGTGAGACGGCAGATGCTGAAAACACCGCGAGCGTCGTGTGTGTGTTATGTGTGTGTGTGTGTGTGTGTGTGTGTGTGTGTGTGTGTGTGTAGTAAAAACCGCGCGTCTGTGCCATTCACATATACAGAGACACGCAGCACATGCACAATTCATATTTAAATAGTTTTTTTTGAGGCTTAATGTTTACAGATACTAGTCCATTGCACGAGTCGATTTAAGTGTACTGACCTACTTTTGATTAATTCATCCAAACTTTGACTAATTCCGTGACTCCGCGTTATACAGTAAATGACTGGATTCCGCGATTCCGTCCGGGTTTTCCCCATCGCGGAAACCATAAATGGATAATATTGAGGTGTTTTGCAACTTCAGTGTAGTGGATTGTGATTTATTACAACTTGAGCAATGTCTGCTGCTGCCTTTGAGAGACAACTGATGCGTGATCACTGAAACAAGCAGCTCCAGTTAGCAAGCGCTTTCGGTGTGAGAGTGCCTTTAGTCTCCCACGCTGATTGGTGTACTCGTGACTCCCAACAAATCAGATGCGCGGTGGGCGGAGTCTGCTCTAGCCCACAGAGTGATGAGCTCCGACAGGCTGCATCAGAGCCAAATAGCGCGTTTCAAAATTAAATTATTTTATCGGCACATCGATTTTGAAAATGGCCGATACCGATTATCATAAAAATGCTTAATATCGGCGGCGATAATCGGCCAGGCCGATAATCGGTCGACCCCTAGTCTAAGCCATATATTAGCGCAATAAAATCATCGGATGAGCAGGTCACCACGACCACAGATTTTGATGAACCAATTTGTAAACAGTATTTAGATAAACAGGAACTGCCTCGGATCTCACAGATGGATAAAGAATCTTTGGAGGCCCCATTAAGTTTGGAGGAACTCCACGTCTCTCTAAAAAGCCTTCAAAAGGGCAAATCACTGGGTCTAGATGGTCTCCCCCCCTGAATTATATTTAGAAATTTGGGATTTGGTAGGGATACTTATGCTTAACTCATTTAATTTTGCAATTGAACATGGGGTATTTCATAGAGATCAAAAAACTTAATTGATATCATTACTACTTAAAAAAGGGAAAGATCCATTAGATTGTTCCAGCTACAGACCGATTTCGCTTATCCCATGTGATCTTTTTGCTTCTCGAATGGAGAAGGTAATTCATAGTCTGATCAAGGACAACCAAACCGGTTTCATCAAGTGGCGCAATGTGTCTGACAATATGCGTCGACTCCTTCATATTCTTGACTTTGTGGACTCCCACCCAACCCCTTGTGCGGTTTACTCACTGGATGCAGAAAAAGCCTTTGACAGGCTAGAGTGGAATTATATGTGGGCAGTTCTGCAATGTTTCGGCTTCGGTGAACACTTAATTTCTAGGATTAAGACATTATACCACTCACCTGCAGCATCAGTCATAACTGGTAATATTATTATTATTATTTAATAATTTCAGACTGTACATTTCAGACATTAAGTACCAAATTTTGTCTACCAGCATCCGCATATTTTGTCTTTCTTTTTTCAACTACGTTCTGTTCTCAAAGCGTATGGCGTTCCGTGGGCATCTTCTATTTCCTCTCATTCTATGCGGGACTGGATTGCACCATCTGCTGGTCTGCCATCTGTTTCCTTAATATATAATACAATTATTGATTGCATTACAAAATCTCTTTCTATTAAAACTATTTGGAATAGGGAATTATCTGACCTTAATTTATCTGTTGACTGGGAGAGAGTGTGGTTTAATCTCATCTTAACATCTAAAAATCTGGCTCATCATCTTATTCACTTCAAAGTCATTCATAGAGCAAAGATAACTCCTTACAAAAGATTTAAAATGAAACCACAATCAAATTTGAACTGCCACATATGTAATACTACATCATCAGGAGCCTCGTGAGAGCAAAAATTACTTGTGAAGAAAAACGAATGGAGGACAATCGACGTCGTCAGTTGTCCTGGCATGAGTTTTGTTTTTTTACGGGAAGAAAAACAAAGAAGAAATAGTATGGGTGATCTCCTTCCGTGGCATGTTTGTGGCTGCCGAGTTTCAGCTATAGAAGCACGCAACATCCGATTGGTGAAGCTTGCTCGCTCTCATTGGCCATCTGCAAGCTAATCCTCTCATTATAACAAATAACTGTGCAGCGTTTGGTTTCGAAAAAAAAAAAATCCTACATTTAACATTTTTTTTTTATCACTTTCGAGTCCATGAGTTCGCTAAGATGGTATGAAAGGAGCACAGCTTTCACTCTCAACCAAACTAACATTACTAGCCAATCAGATTTTTTCAGATTCAATCAGACGTGCATAATAGTATATAGCAGAGTCGCAGCCCTGATGAATGGAGAAGCGCGACACGTTCAAAAACTGCGAGGCGCAATGGTCAAAGATGTGCATCTAGCGCATATTTTCATGGAAAAACTAGAAAGCAGCAGAGCTTTGTAAACAGCTCAGAGTAATCACATCATCTACATAAGAACAATATGATTGCCAGAACAAATTTACTGGGATTTTTGAAAAGGTCCTGTTCACACATGATCTCTTAATGGTAACTTGCCAGATATTTTCCAGTAAAGACTGTATGTGTGAAAGGGGCTAAACTCTTCCTCTGCATATGCTGTGAATTTGAATTGCTTAATGTTCATCTGGGAAAACAGTGTGCATTATCTCACTAGATTTATAAACCTTTGCCAACACAGGAGAATACATCAACCTATTTCTGAATATGCCATTTATTGTACATCACAATTTCAAAATAAAAGTTTGAGTTTGCATGTGGCCAAATATAAAAATGTAATGGATTTAAACACCGTTTAATCACACTGTAAAAATGAAACGTCATTTGGCGCCCTCTGCAGGTATTTGTTATAATACATTATGCACTTAATGTAATATGCCTATACATAAAACCAACTTATGTATTTTAAGTGTTGTTCAATAAAACCATGCAGTTACTTAATTTTGATATTTTATTTGAGCCAATTATTATTGCCTCATCGTTAGTTTATATATAAATAAAGTCATACTAAAGCCTGGATTTCACTTAGGCCTGTTTGTTACTAAAAAATATCAGATTACTCCATTGTCAAAATAATCAGTAGATTACTTGATTACCAAAATAATCATTAGTTACAGCCCTAGATTAGTTAAAATATTTCAAATTACAACTGCATTGTTTGACTTTTTGTAATTAAAAGACAAATATTTTATTGAAAATTTCTTAAAAATGGTACATTTACATTTAATCATTTAGCAGACGCTTTTATCCAAAGTGACATACAAATGAGGAGAACAATAGAAGCAATCAGACCATCGAGAGAGCAACAGTATACAAGTGCCATGACAAGTCTCAGTTAGTCTAGCACAGTACATGTAGCTAGGAATTATTATTATTTTTTTTATTAAATAGAATAGGTACGTGTTAGTCAGGTGCTGGCGAAAAAGATGTCTTTTAGATGTTTTTTGAAAATGGCTAAAGACTCAGCTGTTCGAATTGAGATCGGTAGGTCATTCCACCAGCTGGGCACAGTCCAGGAAAAGGTCCGTGAGAGTGATTTGGTACCTCTTTGGGATGGCACCACAAGGCGTCGTTCACTTGCAGAACGCAAGCTTCTGGAGGGCGCATAAGTTTGAACTAGCAAGTTTAGGTATATTGGTGCAGTGCCAGTTGTGGTCTTGTAGGCAAACATCAGTACCTTGAATTTGATGCGAGCGGCTATTGGTAGCCAGTGTAACCTGATGAAGAGAAGGGTAACATGAGCTTTTTTCGGCTCATTAAAGACCACTCTGGCTGCTGCATTCTGGATCAGTTGCAGAGGCTTGATAGTACATGCGGGAAGGCCCGCCAAGAGAGCATTACAATAGTCCAGTCTGGAGAGAACAAGAGCTTGGACAAGGAGTTGTGCGGCTTGCTCTGACAGGAAGGGCCTAATCTTCCTAATGTTGTATAAGGCAAATCTGCAGGACCGGGCCGTTGTAGCAATATGGTCTGTGAAGCTTAACTGATCATTGATCACAACTCCAAGGTTCCTGGCTGTCCTGGAAGGAGTTATGGTTGACGAACCCAGCTGTATTGAGAAGTTGTGGTGATGTGATGGGTTGGCTGAGACCACGAGCAGTTCTGTCTTAGCAAGATTGAGCTGAAGGTGATGGTCATCATCCAGTTAGAAATGTCACTCAGACAGGCTGCAATGCGAGCAGTTACCGTCGGATCATCTGGTTGGAATGAGAAGTAGAGTTGAGTGTCATAAGCATAGCAGTGGTAGGAAAAGCCATGCTTCTGAATAACCGATTCTAATGACGACATGTAGATGGAGAAGAGAAGTGGTCCAAGCACTGAGCCTTGAGGAACTCCAGTAGCAAGAAGTTGTGACTTTGAAACCTCACCCCTCCAAGACAACCTGACGGACCTATCTGAGAGGTAAGACTCGAACCACAGGAGGGCGGTTCCTGAGATGCCCATCTTTCTGAGGATGGACATGAGGATCTGGTGGTTAACTGTCAAAGGCAGCAGACAGATCCAGCAAGATGAGTACAGAGGATTTGGAAGCTGCTCTTGCCAGTCTCAGGGCCTCTGTAACCGAGAGTAGGGCAGTCTCAGTTGAGTGGCCACTTCTGAAGCCAGATTGGTTGTTGTCCGGAATGTTGTTCTGTGCAAGAAACAGAGAGAGTTGGTTGAACACAACTCGCTCAACTGTCTTTGCAATGAATGGAAGAAGGGATACCGGTCTGTAGTTTTCTAAAAGTGCTGGATTTAGAGCAGGTTTTTTTAAGCAGTGGGCTTACCCGAGCCTGCTTAAATGCTGTGGGAAATGTACCAGTGTGAAGCGAGGTGTTGCTAATGTGAGTAAGCGCAGGTATGACTGAAGAAGAAATGCTTGAAGGAGGTGAGTGGGGATAGGATCTAGTGGACAAGTGGATGATTGGAAAGGATGAGTTTGGACACCTCCATCTCCGAGAGAGGAGAAAAGGAGGTGAGAGATTGTGTATTTGTCGTTATGAAGTTATTATTAGTTTGCGGTGTGAGGACTTGGTCACTGATGGTTTTTGTTTTATTTGTGAAGAAAGTTGCAAAGTCATCAGCTGTAAGAGTTGATGGAGGAGGGGGAGGAGGACAGAAAAGAGAAGAGAACATTTTGAAGAGTGCGCGAGAGTCGGAACAGTTGTTAATTTTGTTGTGGTAGTATGTCATTTTAGCCGTGGAGACATTTGCAGAGAAGGAAGAGAGGTGTGACTGATACACACTAAGGTCGGTAGAGTTTTTGGATTTGTGCCATGTCCTCTCTGCAGCCCTTAGTTTAACACAATGTTCACGGAGAACATCGGACAACCAGGGGGCAGAGGGGGTAGCGCTTGCTGGTCTGGATGAAAGGGGGCAAAAGTTGTCTAAGCAAGATGTTAGAGTGAAGCAAAGAGTGTCAGTAGCACTGTTTGTGTCGAGTGCTGAAAACTGAGAGGGTGAAGGTAGTGCGGATGAAACCATTGAGGATAGGCGAGAGGGAGAGAGCGAGCGTAGGTTATGCCGAAAGGTGACTTGCGGAGGAGCGTGTGCTATGTCAGGAGTTAGTGTGAGGTTAGAAGTGAGGAAGTGGTCTGAGGTGTGCAGTGGAGTTACTAATGTGTTGTCAGCAGTAGCGTGTGTAGATGAGGTCCAGTTGGTTACCTGATTTGTGAGTAGCCGTAGTAGACACTCGTTTGAGGTCAAATGAAGTGAGAAGAGTGTTGAAGTCAGTAGCCTGGGGTTTTTCAAGGTGGATGTTGAAGTCGCCGAGCAGTACCAGAGGAGTACCATCCTCAGGAAAGTTTGACAGTAACACATCCAACTCCTCCAGCAAGTTACCCAGTTGACCTGGGGGACGATACACAACTACAAAGTGGATTTTAGCAGGGTGGGTAATAGTAATTGCATGAGATTCAAATGAACTGTTGCCTGTAGGAGATGGTAGAAGATCAAATTTCCATTCATTTGAAATAAGAATACCAGTGCCTCCACCCATCCCAATCGTGCGAGGGGTGTGGGAAAAAGTGAAATTAGTGGAGAGGGCTGCAGGAGTGGCAGTGTCCTCAGGTTTGATCCAAGTCTCAGTTAGGGCCATGAGGTTGAGACCGGAATGAGTAGCAATAGAAGGAATACAATCTGCTTTGTTTACAGCAGACTGGCAGTTCCAAAGACCAATTGGAACAGAGAGTAAAGTAGTAGCGGACACAGGGACCATTCGTAGATTATTAGGATTGGCCTGCCTCCAACGTACAGTGCGTGCTCTCCGAGTGTTAGTAGTAATAGTACAGATTTGAAAGCACATAGTGAGTACAATTGATTAAACAAGTAGATGAGAACAAGTTAGACAAAAAGTAAAGAAAGGGGAGAAAGCAATACTCAAGAGCCTTGTCGATGTCCTTGCTCGGTGGAGTCGTGCAAGGTAGTCGATCGTCTTTACACTCGTCGGGCTTCACACGAGGGCTGCCGCGACCGCGACTGCTGCCGCGGTGTACAAACCAGTTTTATACTTGCCTAATTACTCGTCCCTGAAGTCAGCTGACCACGCCTTCCTACTTAGCAAACCGAAACTGGGAACTCCCGCACGAGAACAAACGCGACTTGCGTTCGCGTTTACCAGGAAAAACACAGTATGCAAAACAAAGTTTCCTAGCAACGACAACTGAGCTGAAATCTAATGAGAAAAGACAAAACGCTTACAAACTGCTGTTCTCTTCTCCTGTTCGACTGCTTCTTCTAACAAGAAAATATTAGTATTAAAATATTGTCTCATTCTAGTAAACCAAGTATCTGTATTTTGTCTCAAATCATCCAAGTGGATGCTGCACACTGGTGGTGGGTTGAGGAGAGACCCCCCACATGATTGTAAAGCGAGTTGGGTGTATGGCAATACACAAAGCGCTATATAAATGCATCATTCATTCATTCATTCATTCAAGTGTTTTGTCACACCCCTAGTGTCAATAAGCGGTGATATAGCTCATAATTTTCCAAGTGTATGCTATATATTCACGAAAAAAAACCCCAGTTTGAATAGGGAAGGCAATAACTAAGCTACAACGGCGTTTTAGTGCCACATTAAAAAAAAAAAAAATCCAAGATTACGAGAATAAAGCCGAAATATTACGAGAATAAAGTCGAAATGTTTCGAGAATAAAGTCGTAGCAGTACGAGAATAAAGTCGAAATATTACGAGAATAAAGTCGAAATGTTTCGAGATTTTTAATTGTAGAAATTAAAGTTATAATATTTTGAGAGTATAGCCTATATTGCGCATGCAAATGCCCCGCATTGAGAGCACAGGGTGAAGTTGCCAGGCCACCGGAATTGATTGCGTCCAAGCGGCCGCATCTTCTTACTGGGATGCGGAAGAGTCAATTTTAAGGACTCGTGGAAACAGCTTAATATCAAGAATATGATATTTATTAACAGACTGAACAGGAACAACTGTTTATCTTAACATCAGCTCACACATTCAATCGACATTCCTTTGGGGGGGGCGCTGTAGCTCTCTTATTTAACCCTTTTTAAATACACTATAAATATATGTGGGATTATTAGCAGAAATCATACTATATGTCATACACGCGGGGACAGTATGCTTGGAAATAATATTTCATGTCTTCCATTGCATTCGTTATTTGTAGTGCGCCAGCCACCCAATAGCAATAGCTTTGTGCTTTTGGTGCTTTTAATATAAAACAAAGTCTCACCTTTCAAAATCAGTTTTATAGCGAAACACAAATTGTGTCTTACAATAATGTGATTTTCAATCTCTTTAATGTGGCGTGACAGATCGCTGTATTTATGTGAATCATTAAATTATTGTGAAAATTCCACCACCTACTCCTGTACGTCTGTGGCGTCCAAACGTTCATTCCTCACATAGACTGTTTAATTAAACAGCAATAAACGTTCTAAAAGTTGAAGTGGACTCAAATTTGTTAACATAAGTTATATTGTTGTCTTTTCTGCTGTAAACGTTAAGTGACTATTCACAAACTGTTTTATTCATGATATAATACTGTAAATGAGGACGTATTTAATGTCTTCCATTCATTATTTGTAGCGCACCAGCCAACCAATATCGCAACAATTTTGTGCTTAGCTGCTTTTACACACAGCTCATCTTTCAATTCTGTCAGTTTTATAACGAAATACAAATTATAAATGTGTTTTTGCTCTTTATTTCAAGTTTATAGCAAGATATAAAAGTGAAGGAACATCATAAGGCATGAAAAAAAAGTTTAGCCTAATTTATAATGAAAATAATCTCTCGTCGTTCGTTATTGTAATCAGAAAGATGATTATTGCACATTATTGCAATATAGCCTGATTGTTTGTATTTCGCTATAAAACTGACATTTGGAATCTTGAATATTTTGAGATTTTGGAATATATCTCCCGGTGCTCCCCCGGGCCATTTGCATGCGCAAAAGGCTAGAATAGCCTCTCTCAAAATATTATAACTATAATCTTTATTCTTAAAACATTTCGACTTTATTCTCGTAATATTTCGACTTTATTCTCGTAATATTTCGACTTTAATCTCGAAACATTTCGACTTTAACCTGTTAACTAGCACCAGGACGCCAGCGTCCTCAGAGCTCTTTGTTTGCACACGTCATTGTTTTCAAACAGATAAAGTAAAACAGGACAAAATGAATCTTGACAAACTATATATCATTTTGAAGGTCTAAGCCTCTAGCATCGACGACAGATCGCTGTTTTTCGATAGAAAGCTTATACGGAATGTATTTGCTAAATTTGTGTAAGCAGTACACATCAAAACATGTAGAAAAAAACCCGCAGTACCTACTATATTCATCCTGATAACGACTCTCAAACGTGTCCACTGCTGTAAATCCTGGTTTCGTTTGAAAGATAAGGGTCCACTGAACAACATTCCATCGAGCACTTTTAGTCCAAAGAAACAACAACGCTGTAATTTAGATCGTAATCCTTTGTTTACGTCTCATCTCTTGAGGGAGAGTTATTGTTTGTGTCCGTTATGGAACAAATTACGCTCAAAAACAGCGTCTTGGTGGTAAAAAAAACAGCACGATTTTGTAGCAGGCAATGTCCCAAACAGAATGAAACCATCCAAAAAAAAAAAAGTCAAAGATACACGGAAGATTGTTTATTTGAATTCTGGCGCTCCCTCGCGACGGCGCATGACACACGCTGTGACGCACCTGTCATCTGATGGGGCGTAACTTAGCGATCTTTTAGCACTATAAAAAAAAAGAAAAAACATTTTTTTTTTCTTCAGCAGCAGTTTTCATATATGTTTGCGTGTTTTGTGGAGAATGGGCCTGTATCTGTGTGATTAACATCCGTATAGCTGATAATCAGCATCTGATTACTGACTGTTCACAGATATCAGTGTGAATGCAGTCTATATAAAAGGCCATTATAATGTGAATATTGACTATATTGGGCAGCCATCAGTATGATTAGCATCTGTATGAATGATCTTCAGCATGTGATTACTAATGTATGAGCAGGAGAGCATCTGTTTGTCAGGAAATCAGTATGTACTTAAGTTATTTTTTTATTATTATTATTGTTGTTTTTTTCATCACTCAAAAATTATTATTATTGTATTTTTCTAGTGCTCAAATAAATCACTTATACGATGTCTAAGATTCTGTCTACCGTTTTATAATTGAAAAACTGCAGTGGCATGTATAAAGACTAATAGTTTGTAGTAGAACCCTTCAATAATTTGGTAAATATTTTTCCTCAAACAGGGGGGGGGGGGGGACTAGAAAAATGTCTGCAGGAATCTCATTTTTCATGGTATCTTCTTCAGATTTGAAATATAAACTCATGAGACATGTGACTTTCAGCCCATTACTTTTCTGGATTTCTCCAGGATTTATTTCATGTATTTTTATATGAAATTTAAAAAAATTCAGTGTGGTACAATTTTTATCAAGGCACTTCAGTGTCTATAACTTTTTATATTTTTGAGCATCATCAACTCTGGATGATGGATAGTAAAGGTCAAAGGGTCTTCTTTCCAAAAACACCACAATTGTGTGTGTGGCACACTGAAGTCAGGAACTGTTACCATTTTAAGTTAGTTAGTCATTTTCAGCTGTGATTCCCAATATGGGGGGTGCTAGTTAACAGGTTTTAATCTCGAAACATTTCGACTTTAATCTCGAAACATTTCGACTTTAATCTCGAAACATTTCGACTTTAATCTCGAAACATTTCGACTTTAATCTCGAAACATTTCGACTTTAATCTCGAAACATTTCGACTTTATTCTCGGAATATTTCGACTTTATTCTCGGAATATTTCGACTTTATTCTCGAGTTTTTTAAATTTTTTAACGAGGCACTAAAACTCCGTCGTACTATGCCATAGGATCCTTTCAAATGTTTAACTTGCCACAGTCATTGCATGCTTTGCATGTTCTGCCCACCAACCCCCGGCCCACCCCTGAAAAAAGTTCAGTCTCAGGATTTTTATTTTTTTTGCTTTAACCCCTGTGCTAAGCAGACCACCCTGGCAAACGCACTGCAAAGTTTCGGGATTGACATCCGCATTTAAGTCTCAAAATTGCACTGATTTGACTTAATGATAAACATAATGAGACTGGTGTGTGGCGCAGTTGGCACTTTAACATTCGCTACACCCTGCTTCATGCCATTATATTTAATATATGCATATATATTAGGGCTGCAACAAACGATTATTTTGATAATCGATTAATCTAACGATTATTAGAACGATTGATCGACTAATTGTCGATTATTCCACTGGTTAATCAGTAGACTTTGATTGATTATTTAGTTTTTGCAATTAGTTAGAATATTAAGTTCTACATATTCTAACATAAATAAAGGTCACTTCAGTTTTAGAAAAGCATATTATGTAATTACAATTATTACACAATTAATTGGTAACACTTTACATTAAGGTTCATTAGTTAACATTAGTTAACATGACTGCACTGTATTTTATGTATAATCATTTTCTATTCATAATGGTTTTAAATTCATTTTAAATACATTTTTATATAATTTCCTTGTTTTTATTGTTGTGGTTATTATTTTTAATGTCTATTTCACTTCCTTTTATGTAAAGCACTTTTGTGTTTTTGAATTTTTTTTGTGTATGAAATGTGCTATATAAATAAACTTGCCTTGCCTAACATGAATTAAAAATGAACAATACTTCTATAGCATTTGTTAATCTTAATGTTAATTTCAGCATTTACTAATGCATTATTAAAATCACAAGTTGTTTTTTTTACATTGATAAATGCATTGTGAACTAACATGAACAACTGTATTTTTATTAACCAACATTAACAAAGATTAATACTTAAATGTAATAAATGTATTGTTCATTCATGTTAATTAATACATTAACTAATGTTAACAAATGATACCTTATTGTAATGTTACCAATTCATTATAAAAATAGATGTATTTGGCACACAAAATGAGATGACAGACAGAGACACTCTCTCACCATTTAATTAGCTACATGAAAAAGTAACTGAATGACACATTTTGCACATTCTGCTTAACATCTCCTTTTGTAAGTCATATAGATAAGAAACAAAATAAAGGTAAGTGATAAGATGCTTTGGATAAACTATTTTATTCACAACATAATGCCTTAAAATACCTTATAGGGTTATGATAATCAAAACAGTCCTGAGCTAGATCAAGCTTTGATCTCTGCAAACCAAACTGTCACTTCAATGAAATTATTTTTTCCCACTAATAAAAATATTTTATCATTAGCTAGCTCACACTGGAGAGCTGCTTTATAACAGAAGATCAAGTTGTAATTCTAACTGAAAGCGACACTGACTTTCATGTTTTTCATGTTTAATACCGTAAAGCTGCTTCAATTAAGGCTATCTATTGCATAAAGTACTATATAAATAAACATAATGTGACCGAACTTTACTGGAGTAATGTTACGTTACTGAACTGCAGAGCTCATGCAAACATCCACATCGTTGTAATCAGATGCATTTTTAACTGTTGCTTTCACACTGCTGTCAGTTTTTGTTGTTTATTTCGTTACTGAGAGGAAAGCGCGCAATATATATTTACATATTCATCCAAACGCCGCTCAAGTTTGGATGCATTTGCTCTGAAGTGCTGTGTGTGTTCTTCTCTTGATCTGCATCCAGGAGGGCTGAACTAGAGTCTTGCGCTACAGCGCCACACTGGTCAAACCGCAGTATTGCAGGCTCTTACATTAGGTCATATGAGATCAAAGGACTACTCGACAACAAAAATAGTTGCCGACAATTTTTTATTGTCGACGTTGTCGATAATGTCGACTAATCGTTGCAGCCCTAATATATATATATACTTCTGTGAGATGTACTGTACATGCATATATATGCATACAGCGGGGAAAATAAGTATTTGACACATCAGCATTTTTATCAGTAAGGGGATTTCTAAGTGGGCTATTGACACAAAATTTCCACCAGATGTAGCCATCAAGCCAAATATTGAATTCATACAAAGAAATCAGAACATTTAATTATACAAGTTGAGTCATAATAAATAAAGTAAAATGACACAGGGAATAAGTATTGAACACTTTATTTAATACTTTGTAGAAAAGCCTTTGTTGGTGATTACAGCTTCTAGACGCCTCTTGTATGGAGAGACCAGTCGTCTGCATTGCTCAGGAGTGATTCTGGCCCATTCTTCCACACAAATGGTCTTTAAATCTCGAAGGTTCCTTGGGCCTCTTTTATGAACTTTGATCTTCAGTTCTCTCCATAGATTTTCTATGGGATTTAGGTCAGGTGATTGACTGGGCCATTCAAGCAGCTTGATTTTCTTTCTTTGAAACCACTTCATTGTGTCCTTGGCCTTGTGTTTGGGATCATTGTCTTGCTGAAATGTCCACCCTCTTTTCATTTTCAGCTTTCTGGTAGATGGCAGTAGATTTTTATCCAGAATGTCCCGGTACATTTCTCCATTCATCCTGCCTTCAATAATATGAAGTCTGCCAGTACCCCTTGCTGAAAAGCAGCCCCGAACCATGATGCTTCCACCCCCAAACTTAACTGTTGGTATGGTGTTCTTGGGGTGGTGGGCAGTGCCATTTTTTCTCCAAACATGGTGTGTAGAATGACTGCCAAAAAGTTCAATTTTGCTTTCATCTGACCATACTATAGTCTCCCAATAATCCACAGGCTTCTCCAAATGCTCTTTCGCAAACTTTAACCGAGCCTCAACATGCTTTTTGTTCAGCAATGGAGTCTTGCGTGGTGAGCGTGCATGGATGCCATGGCGGTTCAGTGCATTGCTTATAGTTTTCTTTGAAACAACAGTACCTGCTGATGCAAGGTCATCCTGAAGTTCTGCCCGAGTGGTTCTTGGCTCTTGGAGAACTCTCCTGATTATTCTTTGGACTCCTCGGACAGGGATCTTACGTGGAGCACCTGATCGTGGCCGGTTTATGGTGAACTGATGCTCTTTCCATTTCCGGATAATGGCCCCCACAGTGCTCACAGGAACATTCAGCATTCTGGAAATGCGCCTATAACCATTCCCATCAAAATGCTTTTCAACAATAAGATTACGAAGATCTACAGAGAGTTCTTTGCTTTAACCCATCATGAAGTCTTTCCTGTGTGCCTCCTAGGTAATGAGAAGCCTTTATAGGCCATCAATTAGGACTAAAGCAGCTGATATCAATTAGTACTGATAGGGGGCAGGGGTTCTCTCTCAATACTGACAGATTTCAGGTGATCTCCTTGCTTTCTATGCCATTTTGCACCTTGTTATCTTCATGTGTTCAATACTTATTCCCTGTGTCATTTTACTTTATTTATTATGACTCAAATTGTATACTTAAATGTTCTGATTTCTTTGTATGAATTCAATATTTGGCTTGATGGCTACATCTGGTGGAAATTTTGTGTCAATAGCCCACTTAGAAATCCCCTTACTGATAAAAATGCTGATGTGTCAAATACTTATTTTCCCCGCTGTATATATATGCATATGTGTATATATATATATATGCATGTACAGTACATCTCACAGAAGTGAATACACCCCTCACATTTTTGTAAATTATTTTTATATCCTTTCATGTGACAACACTGAAGAAATGACACTTTGCTACAATGTAAAGTAGTGAGTGTACAGCTTGTATAACAGTGTAAATTTGCTGTCCCCTCAAAATAACTCAACACATAGCCATTAATGTCTAAACCGCTGGCCACAAAATTGAGTACACCCCTAAGTGAAAATGTCCAAATCGGGCCCAATTAGCGTCAATATTTTGTGTGGCCACCATTATTTTCCAGCACTGCCTTAACCCTCTTGGGCATGGAGTTCATCAGAGCTTCACAGGTTGCCACTGGAGTCCTCTTCCACTCCTCCATGACGACATCACGGAGCTGGTGGATGTTAGAGACTTTGCGCTCCTCCACCTTCCATTTGAGGATGCCCCACAGATGCTCAATAGGGTTTAGGTCTGGAGACATGCTTGGCCAGTCCACCACCAGATGCTCAATAGGGTTTAGGTCTGGAGACATGCTTGGCCAGTCCATCACCTTAGACCCTCAGCTTCTTTAGCAAGGCAGTGGTCATCTTCAGGGCTCGCAAAATTTCAAAATCCCTGGTAGCCCTTCGGGCAGGTACTCTTCAGATTTTGGTAGCCCGAAAATGAATTTAACTAGCCCAAATAAAAAAAAAAGACCTTTATAATTAATTTTATTTTTTTTATAGAGATAGATAGATATAGAAAATCAGACAGGAGTTTAAAGCAATCAAAAATATTTTCAATACACAAATATCAACAAATATGAAGGAAGGAATTTTATTTCACTATTTACAGTGTATCTGCAGAATTTTAAAAAAATAAATTTAAGGCAATTTATGACCCATTTTAAGAGCTGCACAAGTAAAATGAACACAGTGCAAGCGGGGTTGGACAATGTCTATGGTAACAGAGTATTGAGCCATAAAATTACATGATTTACTGTTCAGAAACAGATTTTCACAAAAACAAAAATCTTATACAACAGCATTTCAGCCTTTAGACCATTTTTATGAAAAGGGATGAATCAAGCATATAAATTGTTAATTTAAAACGTATAAATATTACTGTCTTAATTGTTTAGAAGGCACATTAACTTTTTTCTCATTTAGAACTCTTTGTTTGCGGAGTTGATATTTGCATTGATCTGGCCATAAATGGCATTCTTTCTCTGCCATGAGGTGGCACTTTAGGAGCGCTGAAATATTGCGGTTTCCCTGGTAACGATTGGACACAAAGCAGCTCCGCGCTCATAAAAGCTGCTTAATCAGGAATTATAGCTAAAATGAAATTAAATTGCCAACGACACGTTTCTGAGGACAGTCAGTTCCCTTCAGATACATTCAAAAAAAGACATCCACGCTGCGTTTTGACTTGAAAAGTGCAGCTCATATTTATTCAATGACATCATTGCCTTTTGAAGTTGAATCCAGTATCGTGACTCTTGTCTTTCAGAATCAGCTTTCAGAATCAGCTTTATTCGCCAAGTGTGTACAAACACACGAGGAATTTTTTTGGTTTTTAAGAAGCTCTTGGTACATACATGCATGCATACATACATACATATGAACATACATATCTGACATGAGAACAGAACATTTAAATGAGCCTTAACAATAATAATAATAATGTGTCTGAATCTGGAACAGAAGATTTATGTACAGATTTGTGCCTTATTTACTCTATATATACAGCTGTATAGAAAATGATGCATACATATTTACATAATACTAGAGAGAGTAAATAATTAGAGATGGGGGATGAATTACAGGCAAGAATTACAGAACACAGGTAATAATTCCTGTGTTAGTTGTTTAGGCTGGAGATGGCATAGGGGAAAAAACAGTTTTTATGCCTAGATGTTCTAGTGCACAGAGATCTGTAGCCTCTGCCTGAAGGGAGAAGCGCAAACAGGTCGTGTCCAGGGTGAGAGGGGTCTGTGATGTTACCTGCCCGTTTCTTCACTCTGGAGTAGTACAAATCCTGAAGGCTGGGCAGGTGCACACCAATGATCCTTTCTGCTGTCCTAACAGTCCGCTGCAGTCTTCTTATATCTGATTTGCTGGCTGACCCAAACCATACAGTTATAGAAGAGCACAGAACCGACTCAATAACAACAGAGTAAAACTGTCATGTGCGCCTGTGGCAGGTTGAACTTTTTCAGTTGACGAAGAAAATACATTCTCTGCTGGGCCTTTCTGTCGATGAGTCGATGTGAGTGTCCAACTTCAGGTCCTGAGAGATGGTGGTTCCCAGGAACCTGAAGGACTCCACTGCATTCACAGAGTTGTTCATGATAGTGAGTGGGGCGAGAGCTGTGGGGTTTCTCCTGAAGTCCACGATCATCTCCTTTTAAGCATGTTGAGCTCCAGGTTGTTTAGACTGCACCAAACAGCCAGCTCCTTAACCTCCTGTCTGTAAGCAGACTCGTCACCGTCCTGGATGAGGCCGATGAGTGTGGTATCGTCTGCAAACTTCAGGAGTTTGACAGAGGGGTCTTTAGAGGTTGGTGTAGAGGGAGAAGAGCAGTGGGGAGAGAACACAACCCTGAGGAGCTCCAGTGCTGATGGTGCAGGTGTTGGATGAGAATTTTCCCAGCCTCACTAGCTGCTTCCTGTCTGTCAGGAAGCTGGTGATCCACTGACAGATGGAGGTGAGGACGGAGAGCTGTGTCAGTTTATTCTGAAGGGTGTCCGGGATGATGGTGTTGAAAGCGGAGCTTAAGTCCACAAACAGGATCCTTGCATAAGTCCCTGGTTTGTCTAGATGTTGGAGGATTTAGTGCAATTTAGTGTTGACTGCATCATCGACAGACCTGTTTGCTCTGTAAGCAAACTGCAGGGGGTCCAGCAAGGGTCCAGTAATGTCCTTCAGGTGAGCCAACACGAGCCTCTCAAATGACTTCATCACCACAGACGTTAAAGCAACAGGTCTGTAGTCATTAAGTCCTGTGATTTTTGGTTTCTTGGGTACAGGGATGATGGTGGAGCGTTTGAAGCAGGAGGGGACTTCACACAGCTCCAGTGATCTATTGAAGATCAATGTGAAGATGGATGATAGCTGAACAGCACAGGCTTTGAGGCAGGCTGGAGAGACACCGTCTGGGCCTTTTGGCATTCCTTATCTTCTGTCTCCTGAAGACTTTGCTTACATCTTCACAGATCTTTCCGTCCCCAACTGTAGAACTCTTGAAAATATAATTACATTTCTTATACCATTTAACGTATTTAAAACTTTGTATGGCCTTACATTTGATACAACTCACTTTAGAAGTTTTTAAGAACCCGCGGTGAGGTAGCCCGTCGGGCAGGGCAGTGATACATTTTGGTAGCCTGACTGGAAAACACAATAGCCCCGGGACGTCGGGCTAACGATTTTGCGAGCCCTGGTCTTGTAGGTGTGTTTGGGGTCGTTATCATGTTGGAATACTGCCCTGCGGCCCAGTCTCCAAAGGGAGGGGATCATGCTCTGCTTCAGTATGTCACAGTACATGTTGGCATTCATGGTTCCCTCAATGAACTGTAGCTCCCCAGTGCCGGCAGCACTCATGCAGCCCCAGACCATGACACTCCCACCACCATGCTTGACTGTAGGCAAGACACACTTGTCTTTTTACTCCTCACCTGGTTGCCGCCACACACGCTTGACACCATCTGCATCAAATAAGTTTATCTTGGTCTCATCAGACCACAGGACATGGTTCCAGTAATCCATGTCCTTAGTCTGCTTGTCTTCAGCAAACTGTTTGCGGGCTTTCTTGTGCATCATCTTTAGAAGAGGCATCCTTCTGGGATGACAGCCATGCAGACCAATTTTGATGCAGTGTGCGGCGTATGGTCTGAGCACTGACAGGCTGACCCCCCCACCTCTGCAACAATGCTGGCAGCACTCATACGTCTATTTCCCAAACACAACCTCTGGATATGACGCTGAGCACGTGCACTCAACTTCTTTGGTCGACCATGGCGAGGCCTGTTCTGAGTGGAACCTGTCCTGTTAAACTGCTGTATGGTCTTGGCCACTGTGCTGCAGCTCAGTCTTGGCAATCTTCTTATAGCCTATGCCATCTTTATGTAGAGCAACAATTCTTTTTTTTTTCAGATCCTCAGAGTTTTTGCCATGAGGTGCCATGTTGAACTTCCAATGACCAGTATGAGAGTGTGAGAGCGATAACACCAAATTTAACACACCTGCTCCCCTTTCACACCTGAGACCTTGTAACACTTAACGAGTCACATGACACCGGGGAGAGAAAATGGCTAATTGAGCCCAATTTGGACATTTTCACTTAGGTGTGTACTCACTTTTGTGGCCAGCGGTTTAGACATTAATGGCTGTGTGCTGAGTTATTTTGAGGGGACAGCAAATTTACACCGTTATACAAGCTGTACACTCACTACTTTACATTGTAGCAAAGTGTCATTTCTTCAGTGTTGTCACATGAAAATATATAATAAAATATTTACAATAATGTGAGGGTGTACTCACTTGTGAGATACTGTTTATATACATTAGTGCCGTCAGTCGATAACAAAAAAAAAAAAAATGACTCGCACATTTTTCTGAAATTAATCGCGATTAATCCCACCTAGCATTAAAGTTTTTAAATATACTTTTATATTGCAATAATTTCACATTCAATCTTCAAATTAATGTGCAAACAACATATTTTTTATATTTGTTTAGTGGCATCTTTTTTTATGACTGAAGGCCAGTATCACCGATACCAAGTAATAATGATTTCCCTATAAAAACATTCCCCTAATATTTAACCATTGACTATAGCCATTAAACATTACATTATAATTAAGAGCTATACATTTTTACATTAATTAGACTTTAAAAATAACTTCTAATTTAAGTGAACTTAAAACATTCTTCACATAAACCCATTATAATGTATTTTATTGTATTATTATAGTTGTATAATATATTTATTTTAAATGTTATATACAAAAACCGGCAGAATGGAAGTGATGGCAATGATTTCATGGGGTTTTGTGAACGTTACGGTGTAGTCGTATTCGTCTGACATTAGCTGTGCTGGTATAGGGCCTATGACCGGTACCATTAGTTCAAAGTCGTGGAACACCTGGCTGATGAGCCATCCCAAGTGATTGGCTTTGGGAACGTGGATGTCTTGGGCCGTACAGTTGTTGAACAACACATACACAGCACGAGATGACACTTCAATGAGAGGTGTGGCTTCCAGAGTCAGTCCGAATTTTAGGCAGGTCCTGGAAGGTTGGAAGAAGCCTAGCTTACCGTTGAGAGTTTGGCCAGGTCGCATGTTGAGGTGGACACTAACACTCTTGCTGTAGGCAGGTATTGTGGCTTCTTGCTCTGTGATCATAGCGCATGGTTTGACCGGATTGGAGGTTCTTGAGGTTGACTGACGTTGTCAGTTGGTCATCTTTAGTCATCTTTATTTATATAGCGCTTTTAACAATACAGATTGTGTCAAAGCACTTAACAGTATCAAGTTGGAGGATAGAGTGTCAGTAATGTATAATAATAAGATTAAACACTCAATTTTCAGTTAAAGGCATTTCATTATTGAATTCAGAGATGTCATTGTCTAGCTCAGTATAGTTTAAATAGTATATGTGAAATCCAATTGACGATAATCGCTAGAAATTAAGTGTCCCTGACTGAGCAAGCCAGAGGCGACAGCGGCAAGGAACCAAAACTCCCTCTGTGACAGAATGGAGAAAAAAAACCTTGGGAGAAACCAGGCTCAGTCGGGGGGCCAGTTCTCCTCTGGCCAGGATATTGTTTATTTATTGTTATAATTAAGACTTTAAATGTTTTATATTTCTATTTTAATATTGTTGCAATTTCTAACAATAATAGTATTATGTAGTTAGGTATTTTATTATATTTTTAGTTATTTGTTTTATTTTTAGTTTTATTGTATTTTAAGTCGAGGTCTTCACTGGGATTATGTCCCCGGGGCTCATCCAGGGGTCCGGCCTCCACCGACAATCTGGGCCGCAGTCATCATCTCCCGGCGCCAATCCACCATCTGATCCAGACACGGACTGAGAAACAGAATAAGAAAGAAACAGACTAATATTAGCGTAGATGTCAATATTTTTATGATGTAACAAGTACATCATGTGTTATGGGAAGTGTTCCCGGCCCCGGTTGATCTAATTAATGCAGCCTAACAATCCTTTAATGGATTTGAATAATAGAAGTGTATTAGTGTGTTATGTGTACGCCAGGTTAAAGAGATGGGTCTTTAATCTAGATTTAAACTGACAGAGTGTGTCTGCCTCCCGAACAGTGTTTGGTAGATTGTTCCAGAGTTTGGGCGCTAAATAGGAAAAAGATCTGCCGCCCGCAGTTGATTTTGATATTCTAGGTATTATCAAACGGCCAGAGTTTTGAGAACGCAGTGGACGTGAAGGACTATAATGCGATAAGAGCTCGCTCAAGTACTGAGGAGCTAAACCATTCAGGGCTTTATAAGTAATTAACAAGATTTTAAAATCTATACGATGTTTAGTAGGGAGCCAGTGCAGTGTTGACAGAACCGGGCTAATGTGCTCATACTTCCTGGTTCTAGTAAGAAATCTAGCTGCTGCATTTTGAACCATCTGTAATTTGTTTATTAAGCGTGCAGAACAACCACCCAATAAAGCATTACAATAATCTAACCTTGAGGTCATAAACGCATGAATTAATATTTCTGCATTTGACATTGAGAGCATAGGTCTCAGTTTAGATATATTTTTAAGATGAAAAAATGCAGTTCTACAAATGCTAGAAACGTGGCTGTCAAAGGAGAGATTACTATTAAATAGTACACCTAGGTTCCTGACTGATGACGAAGAATTTACAGAGCAGCCATCAAGTGTTAGACAGTGTTCTAGGTTATTACTTGTGGGGGTTTTAGGTCCGATAAGTAACACCTCTGTTTTTTCAGAATTTAGCAGTAAGAAATTACTCGTCATCCAGTTTTTTATATCGACTATGCATTCCATAAGTTTCTCAATTTGGTGTGTTTCACCAGGCCGTGAAGAAATATAGAGCTGAGTATCATCAGCATAACAGTGAAAGCTAACCCCGTGTTTCCTAATGATATTTCCCAAGGGTAACATGTAAAGCGTGAAAAGTAACGGCCCAAGTACTGAGCCTTGAGGAACTCCATACTGCACTTGTGATCGATATGATACCTCTTCATTCACTGCTACAAATTGATGGCGGTCAGATAAGTACAATTTGAACCATGCTAATGCACTTCCACTAATGCCAACAAAGTTTTCTAGTCTATTCAAAAGAATGTTGTGATCGATAGTGTCGAACGCAGCGCTTGTTGTGAATAAGGTGTGAATTTTTTTGAGTAGTTCCTCTGTTACAGATAATATATGCAATTATTATGTGTTGAATTAAGAAATCATTGGCCATTCCTTCTTTTTGGTTAAAACATGATCATTTTTATTAGTTTGATTCCATGATTTAACTGAAAAGTGGGTAACACTTTAGTTTAGGGACCAATTCTTACATGAACTAGTTGCTTTAAAGCATGTCTATTACTGTAATAATAAATTTGACTGTTTATTAATACCTGTGAAGCATATTATTGACTTATTCTGCATGGCCATATTTTAGATCCCTCAATCCTACCCCCACACCTAAACTTAACAAGTACCTTGCTAACTATTAATAAACCGCAAATTGGCAGTTTATTAAGGTAACAGTTGTAGTTAATAGTTAGTTAAGAGTGAGAATTGGACCTTAATTTGTGACCAAAAAGATGAATTAAGGAATAAGTAAAATAGCAAAATCATGTCGTTGGAGATGACAGACGAAAGTGAGACACTATCGCTACACAAGAACAGTTAGCTTCTCTGTGTGAGAGTTTTTATTTTTATTTTTTATAAATAAATAAATAAACAATGTTGAACACCCCAGTCTACAGGAAATGATGAGTGGAATGTTGGGCCATCATAGAAATAGAAACTAAGTGGCCAACAAAATGTGCACTTGATATTGTCTTGGGTGTTAAAAACAGACTCACCATTTCAAAATAAAAGTCCATGCTTCAATTTGGAGCATTTGTAGAGGATTGTTTGCACATTTAGACAGTCCAGACAGAAGAGCATTGAAATAGTCCGGTATAGAAAAGACAAGGGTCTGGACGAGAAGTTGCGCTACACGCTCCGTTAGGAAGGATCAATGCTGTGCAATGCCAACCTGCATGACTGTGTTCTGGTGGTAATGACTTCTGCTCACATTTCTGCACCAGTGCACAAACTCCAATTACTTACGGGACACAATGTCCCTTTTTTTTTTGTTTGTTGAATTAACCCTTTAAATCTTATTTTATTTCATTTTTTTTTATTTCTTTCACTACTAAAAATGCTTTGCAATGCAAGTTCTTGCATTTTATTTTTGGGGGCTGAAATTCAAAATGTTTGTGTATTTAAGCTATGAATATTTTATTTTTAAACATTTCACACAATTTAGTTTGTTCTTGTATGAAGATCAAAGTGTTTTGCAGAAATGGATGATCTGCTATTTCAAATAGTCTTAGCTTATTGTGCAAATTAACACAGTAAGTTGTGTGATGTTTTTCATGTTGGCTTGCAGTTGTCAGAGAGTTTGACAGAGGGTGCTGTGCCCTTTGATGCCACATCTGAGACTCCAGTGGATGAGCAGAGAACAGAAGTACTGGTCAGGATTCAAGACTGTATAATGTCTCGCACAGGACCTGAAGCTTTGAGTTTACTCCGTGCTGCACGGTAAGGCAACCACAACAAAACACCTATAGAGTGTATGTTTATGTTTCTCGCCATATTTTAAGGCAGCGGCTATTTGCACTAAGTGCAAATAGCATATTTTTTTTAGCGATAGATGCTATTTACACTAAGTGCAAATAGCGATGGATGCCATTTACACTGTGCAAATAGCAATGGATTCTATTTACACCAAGTGAAAATAGCAGTATTTTTTAACGATATGCTATTTACACTGTGCAAATAGCTATAGATTATATTTACACTGTTAAAATAGCAAGATTTTCTGCTATTTATACTAATTGCAAATAAATAGCAATTATCTGCACCTCAGTATTGTAGTACATTATAAAACAATACGCAATAATAACGTATTGAGTGTAAATTATAGTTTTAATTCAAATTATTAAATGGATGCCACCTTATCGACTTTTTCAACTTTTTGATTATTTCCTTAATTTTTATTGAAAATAAATGCCTTTCTGATGCGATATGAGATTTGAAAAGGAAGAAAAAAAGTTTGGCAAAAGGCGGGCGCGAACTCGGGTCGACCGTGGCAAAATACATGCGCCTTACCTGAAACTGATGCTGAACTATTGTCTTTTTTTGGTGTTGACTTACTCAATCACACGTTAGTGGGCGTAGTTAGTGTAAATAGCCTTTTCCAACAAGATGGGCTATTTGCACTTAATGTAAATAGACACTCCGATATTTTAAATGCCTAACTTTGGCAGAGCTTCATTACAGCATGCCTGTTCTCCACACAGGAAAAAGTTAATGAAGCTGTCAGAGTTTTAATGAATTGATGGATTCACCTGAACTCCGAAAGATGTCCTTTATCCGAGTTATACCTTAAAGGGTTCAGAATAGATTTGCCATTTAAATTATTAATATAATTAACATTTTCATATAATTAACATCAACATAAGTATACGGGTACATATATTCATTGTTTTTGAATCAGATTGCGATTCTGAGAATCTGACTCAGATCGGTTAAGAGGTGCCAAAAGAGTCCCAACCCTATATATAATAATGTAATATGTTTTTTTAATTGTAGAAAGAAACAATGTTACTTATCTCTTCCAAAACTGTTGTTTTGAAACAGGGCAGTGTGGCCTGAAGGAGATGCATTTGGATCTGTTGAGGTGGAACCTGAGGAGGAACTAGAACTTCTGAAGCAGATACTTTTCACTAAACTCCCAAGTAAGCTCACACTACACATATTACTGTACTTGGTGCCTTCACATACTACGTATTACATTATATTTCTTTACCCAAGACCATTACAGATAAGACTGCAGTATACTGCTATTTCTGGCAGCATCATTAACAATACTCAATGCTCCACTTTTCTAGTGTTGTTCAACAACAATACGATCAGGTTTGGTAGAATGGTGTATATTATTAAACCTTATAGTATTGTTGTAGTTTGAAAACTAGAGCATGGCACTGGCAGTGCCAAGATCATGGGTTTGACTCCCAGAGGATATGTAAATAGATAAAATATATACCCTCAATGCAGTGTGTCATGCCTTTTGCATAAATACACCTACCAACATTTCAGTTGTTATTGCCTACTATTGCTACTTGCTGAGTGCTGCAGTTCAGAATCCTAAATGCATCTTACCTGACAAATGGACCGGTCGGTCAAATAGCCAAGGTTATTTTTAAAGGGATCATGAATTGAGAAACCAAAATTCCCTTAATCTTTTGACATGTAGGAGGTCATTGTACTATAAAAACATCCTGCAATTTTTAGAACTCAAAACTTTCTCGTTAGTCTAAAAACAGCTTATATTGAAGCCAATATGCCAAAATGACAGGTTGTGGAATGTGCCACTCTATGACGTAATAGTGTGGCTAAACACCACCTCCGCAGAAGATCAATGCCTGCTTCCACATTACTGCCTGTTTAGCCCCGCCCACCAATTCTACATCACGGCCAAGGATTCCACGATGACGCTGCTATGCTCTGATGCCATCCAGGTCGCTCCGCTAAGACTGTGCTTTTATTTACTTTTTTACTTTTGATTTCTCTTTTTACACACATAACGTCTGCACTGATCACCTATGACAAAGGTACACTTTTGGACATTGGAAACCACTTCACTAACCTGGTTCAGGACACTTTATCACTGAATCCATCGTGGCCTCTTGAGATTCTTCGAAACGCGGAGAACAAAGGCCACAGGAGACGGATCAAGAAACACCGTGGAAAAAGCGCTGGTATTCGCAACAGACTGAGGAAAAGGGCTCACAGTCCTCCTTTACTGAGCATTCTGCTCGCTAACGTCCAATCCTTGGAGAATAAGATGGACGATCTTAGAGCCAGGATAAGTTTCCAACGGGACATAAGGGACTGTAACATCATCTGCTTGACTGAAACATGGCTCACGCCCAGACACTGCTGTAACGCCGTCTGACAACTTTTCTGTTTTACGGATGGACAGAACAGCCGAGGCCGGTAAATCCAAAGGTGGAGGAGTGCGTTTCATGATTAACAAGAAAATGGTGTGACCCCAGGAATTATCTCCTCTCTGTCACGCTCCTGTTCGCCTCATCTGGAACATCTATCCATTATTTGCCGCCCATTCTATCTACCCTGTGACTTCTCCGCGGTCATCGTTACTGCTGCTTACATTCCACCACAGGCAGACACCGACTTGGCTTTGTCTAAACTTCACGATGTGCTCAGCGGCTACATTAACAAACATCCTGACGCTGCCTTTATCATCGCGGGGGATTTTAACAAAGCCAACCTCAGGCAGGTCATGCCGAACTTTCACCAACATGTATCCTGTCCAACTAGAGGACCGAATACACTGGATCATTGCTACTCTGTTTAACCCTAATGGGACGGCTGTATCGCCGGCGATACCAACTCGTTTTTTTTAAGACCAGTGCAAAAGACATTAAAAATACTCAGTCGATTTTGGTCGTACAGATAAGTGTTATACATCAATTGAAACTTTGAAGTGTCTATTTTTTTTGTGTACACTCACGAATACAACAAAACGTTGTGGTTTTGGGGAAAAAAAAGAAAACAAACAGGATGTGCTCTCTGTCTTCTCCATCTCCGCGAGCTGCTCTTCAAAATACGTCACTAAAATGAACTGTAACTCAGCGAAAACTCAACACACGGACATGAGTTATATCTATAGAAAGCTGGAAGTGTCTACTTTCAAATGAAGTAAGTCTTATCAAACATTCTGTGATGAAGTAATCCGTATGAAACCAACACGATGTTCAGTCTGTCCCGTCTAACTCATTATTTCTAATGCGATCCCGCCCCCTCGCGTTCATATGTAAATAGCCACGTGAGCGCGTGCTCGTGGAGACACCCAAAAACAAAGCCAGATGTTCCTCGCGCTAACATTACTGTTCGTTTCTGGAAGAAGACACGCTGAATAAAAGCTGGATTTGCCTCAAAATAAGAGCAAGAGTTCATCCAGAAGAGAAGCGATCTGATGAGTAAGTAATGTTTCTTTTTTTTGCATTAGTTAACGTGTTATTGTGACTCAAACGCGTTTATTTTTTTCCCAAACGACAACATGATGAATGCTACAATGTTTAGAAAAATGTTTAATGTTCACAAACGGATTGAATAGCGTGCTAAACGATAATAATTAGTTTCTCAGATATAAAATATCCTTTTTATAGTACAAAGTACATCTTTTGTAGTACAAAGCCATACATACTAGGCTATATGACTACAAAATCATAGTTCGTTTTTTCTAAACAATAATAATTAGTTTCTCAGATATAAAATGTATTTTTTTGTTTACGATAGTACAAAGCATGCGTAAGTCTATAAAACATATATATAAAGATGCTCCTGATATTAACATGCTCGCAAATGTTTGTTTTTTTTGGTTTGTATTTTATTGAATCAGATGCACCACAGATGAATCCTGACGTCTCTTCAAACTGTTTTTGTGCTGTACCAACATCAGATGTCCAACTACACTGATATTATATGGTAAAACAAGCTCCTTGACCACTGATTATGTTTTTTTTTTCTTCTTGAATCCATGGAAAGTAGCAGAAACACTCAAATAACACACGTAAATATCAGGCATGATTTACTTGTGTCACTTGTTGAACAGAATCTGTTGCAGGAATGACTCAAAGTCTGTTCACATCTCTGTGGTTAGATCAGTGTGCACAATAATGTGTCTTTGACCTTCATTATGTATGTTTTGATTATACGGTGTTGTAAATAAAATACAAATAATTAAAAAAAAAAACATTTGTTCAATCTCCTCACATTATCTCTTACCTGCCTCAAAGTCAGTCACACTAATGGGCCATTAGCAGCCTTTAGGGGAGGGCCCTTTGTGTCTCAGGTGAGAATCACTTAATATTCAAGGACATTGTCACTCCCTCGCATACAGGCTTTCAATCACAAAACATGTCTTAAAAAATTTTAATCAATGTATTGTTTTCTGTAAATGAGTAAACAGAATGATTCTCACTTAATTGTGAAGTAAATATTCTAGCCGACAAGACTGATTACTCTAAAGTCTTATTCAGGACTATTTAGTGAGGGTTTTATGGCCTTATTTCAGCTACATTTTTTCCCAAAACTTACTAACCACGCATAATATTTTTTTTCTAAAAAAATACAAACATGTACATCCATCTTGGTCACATAATATTGTAGCAAAGTTTGTGCTGAATACAAAAACAAATACATGTTGGTCAATAGTATGTTATAAGTAGCTGAAATAAGCACAAATATCAGGACATGTCAAAACCTCTCAAGGGCCCCAAAATCACCTCAGACCCCAGAGGGTTAAGAATGCCTACAAAGCCCGCTCACTACCGGCTTTTGGCAAATCGGACCATGCCGCCATTTTCCTCACACCGGAATATAAACAGGCTCGCACAGGAATCCCCAGTGAAGAGGGAAGTGACGCGTTGGTCCTCCCACTCAGAAGCTATGCTACAGGCGGCTCTTGATAACGTCGACTGGGACATGTTCAGGGCGAGTTCATCTGACGTCCAGCGTCACGGATGTAGCAATGAGCTTTGTAAATACACTAACAGAACAAGCTACAGAAACGATAACTGTAAGGACCTTCCCAAATCAGAAACTGTGGGAGGACCGATCAATCCGTGATGCGGTTAACAAACGCACTGCCGCATACAACAAGGCTCTTTTGTCTGGGAATATGAGCGAGTATAAAGCATCGTGTTATGCTCTCCGACGAGCAGTAAGTGCCACCAAACATCGATACAAGGAGAGAATTGAGTCTCATTTTCAGCTCAATGACTCTCGACGCATGTGGCAGGGACTAAGGACCATCTGTGCCTTTGGAAACAAATCCCCTGCGGAGGTGAGAGCAGATCCGTTGCTGGCCGACGAGTTAAACACATTCTACGGCCGCTTTGAATGCAATGGCGGCAGCCAATGGCGTCAGGAAGCAGCAGGCAGAGAAGCGATAATCATGTGATCACCGTGTCGGAGGACAAGGTTCGGAGGGCACTAAAGAGAGTGAACATCAGGAAAGCGGCCGGACCTGACGGGATTACTGGCCGTGTTCTGAGGTCCTGCGCTGATCAGCTTGCTGGTTTGTTCACTTCAATCTTTAATGAGTCCCTTGCTACCTCTGTGGTTCCCACCTCCTTTAAAAAATCCATCATCATCCCTGTGCCTAAGAACAATTATCCCTCTTGCCTGAATGACTATCAACCAGTGGCCCTCACATCAATAGTCATGAAGGTTTTTGAGAGACTTGTTAAGAGCCACATTAGCTCATCCATCCCTGTTACTTTGGACCCTCTTCAGTTTGCCGTCCCATAGATCTACTGATGATGCCATATCTCACATACTCCACTCCTCCCTCACACACATTGACAGCAGCAATGGGAACTTTGCAAGGCTGCTATTCATAGACTGTTGCTCAGCTTTCAACACCATAGTCCCCATCAAACTCTAAATTCTAAACTCACAGGCCTCGGCCTAAACACTTCACTCTGCGACTGGATTCAAGATTTCCTCACCGGCAGACCTCAAGTGGTGAAGGTAGGCCAGTTCACCTCTGCAGGACATCTACCTCAAACGCTGCAGAAGCAGAGCTGTCAAAATCATCAAAGACTCAAATCACCCCGGTAAATGTCTTTTCACTCTGCTGCCATCTGGTAAGCGCTTCTGCTGCCTGATGGCAAAAACTGAGAGACTTGGGAGGAGTTTCTTCCCCCAGGCCATCAGACTCCTTAACTCAAACTCAGCCTCTTAACATCATCATGACTTCACTTATTAATCACTAACAGTCAGTAAGATATTCACACTCATTATTTTCTACCTCATACTGACAGTGTCATTTGCACACATCACTTTGTGTTTTGGTATCTTATTTTTTTTAATTTAATTTTTTTGAGATTGCTGCTACATGTCAACCATGTTCAACCTATTTGCACATTCCTCTCTTGTACAGTCATGCTTATCTTAATATTTAAGTCTACAGTATACTATCATGCACATTATTTTATACTTTATATTTTGTTCTTTATATGTTTTTTTAATTCATTTAATTTCATGTGTACTTCTTTGTGTTGTTTTCTATAATATTGCACTGTCCATGGAGCGGACCTGACTCACATTTCACTGCTGGTTAATAGTCTCTGTATAATCGTGTATGTGACAAATAAATCTTGAACTTGAACTTAGCCTGTTTAGCCCCGCCCACCGGTTTGCCAATATAGTGTAAATAACGAGAGAGGCGAATGCAGGTCTATGCAGAAACCATACGATTAAGATGGCTCCAAAGACAACAAGATGCTGTGCAGTGCCAAGCTGTCTTTGCATTGCCTTCCTTCTGATACTAACGTTAGGAAGGAGTGGATGAACTTTATTTTTAATAAAGTTCCAGACCACGTCAGTAAGTACTTGGTCCTTTGTTCACTTCATTTTACAGTGGATTCGTTTACAAACAAGGCACAATTCGACATGGGATTTTCAGAAAGATTGAAACTAAAAGACATGCTGTGCTGACTATATTGGACCCGACAGTAATGTCACAGCACACAAGTGTGAGTAACTGTTTTTATTACATAATCGCTATTGCTTTGTCTGTTATTACAGATCGTTTGATATGTACTGAGTATTTATGTGTCCATTTGTGAAGGATGTAGGCTCAAACATACACGACTGTTAGCCAATCATAGCAGTTTACTTCCAAGTCTACAACCCGCCACGCCTATTCAAACAGAGCGTTCCGATGAGAGGGGTCAAAACAGGACAGAAAATAGCCTATTACCTCTAAATTATGATGATTTTGATGTAAAAAATAATTTTAAGTGGACATTAGAAGACCTCAGAGAACAGTACAAAATAATTAAAAAAAAGGCAGTTCATGATCCCTTTAAATGCTGAATAATGTTCTTTCTTTATTTTATTTTACTTTATTTTAGTACGGAGCCCCACTCATGACATGCAGACAAAAATATATTTATTTTAGCCACAAATTAATAATTGTTTAATGTGTTCCCTTCTTTTATTAATTTGTAGCCATGATATGCTAATATATTCTCTCATTTTGATTTAATTAAATGAAACTCATTTCTACAACATGGCCACGATTTAATAAAATGAGGGACCAAATTCTTAATTCATGGCTATAAAGAGTGAACAAATAAGCAGTGCAAATATATATATTTTTTTCCCACATGTAGGACTAGGAATTGTTTGGTACCTCACGATTTGATTAATATCGATTGTTGAGGTCACTATTTGATAAATTTGTTTCTCAATTTTGAATCAAATTTTGATTTGATTTATGCATAGATTTGATTCTAGTTTTGTTTATTTTTCCTAGCAGACAGTTTAATAGGTCTTGAAGAAAAAATTTTAACCTTCAAATAAATTTTTCTTCCTATTTTAGTCAACCCAATATTACAAAAACAAATGCCATTTAAAGGCTGATTTATACTTGATGCTTCCACAATTTCACTTTGAGTGTGCGCGACCTCATTTCACGTGGCGGTGTGCACAGCATTTTTTTGTAACACTCCACGTAGCTCCGCTTCTGAAGATGCACGACTTCAGAGCGACTCTAGCCAAACAGGCACGTCTTTAGCAGAAAGCTTTTTTTAGTGAAAGTAAAGCTCCCTGATTAATGAAAATGTTTATGAAATGAAATGATTAAATAATTTATTTTTTATTGTTGTTCAATTTAGTATTATTAGTTTCATACATATTACGGGGCTTAAAGTTCTCCGGCACCATGCCGGATCTCCGGTGTGCAGCATTTGGCTGCGGAGAAAAATAATCCTACATTTAAAAAACCTTGTTGATATCACTTTAGAGTCCATGAGTTCGCCTACCAATGGTATGAAAGGAGCACAGCTTCCACTCTCAACCAAACTAACATTACTAGCCAATCAGAATTTTTTGCTCTTATAAACATGAGACGCACATAACAGTATCTCATTGTAGAGTCGCAGCCCTGATGAATGGAGAAGCGCGACAAAAAGCTGCGAGGCGCAATAGTCAAAGATGTCCATCTAGCGCATAGGGCTGGGCAGTATATGGAGTTTGTACGATATATCGATATATTCTTTATAAGTGAATACGGTATGAAGCAATACCGTTAATATCGATATACAGTAGTTTGATACGAGCGCATCTGAAAAATATCTTGGGAGGACGGACTAAACTGCTGCGGAGAAAGTGCATAATACAATTTGTTCTAAACATGTGAAAAGCTTTATATGAAGGGCTTTAAAAACCTCGTAAGATATAGTAGCCTATAGTTTAAAGTTTCGGTTTAAAGCGGCTCTGACAGAAAGACTGCGTGTGAGGCTGACAGAGATGCTACTCGCGCTGTTTAATGTGTTTGAGATGTGCTGTTTTCCTTAATGCATAACTTACATTTCACAGGTATATTCTCCATCTGTAAATGTTAGAAAGCCATGGAAATATTTCCATTTTGCTGTCAGAAGTGCATGAGCTTTTGCTTTGCGATTCTCCACTAAACTTCACAGACTTCATTTAGAAAGAGCGCCGCCGCACGCATGCGCGCCAAACATACAGAGCGCAATGAAATAGGAGCACAAGAACTCTGACTAAAATATACATTTTGCTGAAATATTTGTAGTTGGACAATGTGACATACAGGTGCATCTCCAAAAATTAGAATGTCGTGGAAAAGTTCATTCATTTCAGTAATTCAACTCAAATTGTGAAACTTGTGTATTAACCCTCTGGGGTCTGAGGTGATTTTGGGGCCCTTGAGATGTTTTGACATGCCCTGATATTTGTGCTTATTTCAGCTACTTATAACATACTATTGACCAACATGTATTTGTTTTTGTATTCAGCACAAACTGTGCTACAATAATATGTGATCAAGATGGATGTACATGTTTGCATTTTTTTAGAAAAAAAATATTATGCGTGGTTAGTAAGTTTTGGGGGAAAAAATGTAGCTGAAATAAGGCCATAAAACCCACACTAAATAGTCCTGAATAAGACTTTAGAGTAATCAGTCTTGTCGGCTAGAATATTTACTTCACAATTAAGTGAGAAACATTCTGCTTACTCATTTACAGAAAACAATATATTGATTTAAATCTTTTAAGACATGTTTTGTGATTGAAAGCCTGTATGCGAGTGAGTGGCAATGGCCTTGAATATTAAGTGATTCTCACCTGAGACACAAAGGTCCCTCCCCTAAAGGCTGCTAATGGCCCATCAGTGTGACTGTGACTTTGAGGCAGGTAAGACAGAGTGAGGAGATTGAATTTTTTTTTTATTTTTTATTTACAAGACAGTATAATCAAAACATGCATAATGAAGGTCACAGACACATTATTGTGCACACTGATCTAACCACAGAGATGTGAACAGACTTTGAGTCATTCCTGCAACAGATTCTGTTCAACAAGTGAAATAAATAAATCATACCAGATATTTGCGTGTTATTTAAGTGTTTCTGCTTATTTCCATGGATTCAAGAAGAAAAAAACAATCAGTAGTCAAGGATCTTGTTTTACCATAGAATATCAGTGTAGTTGAACATCTGATGTCGGTACAGCGCTCTCAGAGGAAAACAGTTTGAAGAAAGTCATCAGGATTCATCATCTGTGGTGCAGGTATCTGATTCAATAAAATACAGACAACCAAAGAAAAAAAAACATTTGTGAGCATGTTAATATCAGGAGCATCTTTATATATATATATATATATATATATATATATATATATATATATATATATATATATATATATATATATATATAATATGTTTTTATAGACTCACGCATGCTTTGTACTATCATCAGTGTTGGGCAGTAACTAGTTACTGTAATATTACTTTTTGCAGTAACTAGTAGTGTAACTAGTTACTAATAAGATTTCAGTAATAATATTACAGTTACCATCCATAAAACAGCTTAGTTAGTTACTTATGATGCCTCAACCCCGCTGATTTAAAATCCAACAATCAAATCATTTCTAGATTTATTTTCATAATTTTCACGACTTGCATATGATCTGAGCACTGTTGTGTAAGTTGTGGCTTTACTTTACTCTGGCATTACATCCCTCTGATCAGAATGTGGTACATTATATTACTATAATTAAAAATCTTTTTGGAAAATTAAACCGTTTCTTACAAACTTATGTGATTTGATAAAATACATAATGAAATATAAACGTATATGGGTAACAGAGCAATTACAATTAACTTCAAGCTACACATGACAATTAATGAGATTAATACAACACTTCTACTTGAATGTCACTATTAATTATTGAGTGTTTGTAATAACTGTGGTCAAATGATGAGGCAGAAATATGTTATTAGTAACATTTATGTGGAAGATACACAGCTACAACTTCTGTGGTGCGTGAAGAAAAAGTAATGTAACAAGTAGTGTAACTAATTACGAACGCAAGAAGGCCAAGTACTCAGAACTGGCTGCTGAGTGCCGGGAGGCTGGCTGGAAGACCACCATCTATCCAGTGGAGGTTGGATGCCGAGGCTATGTGGGGCTGTCAACCACACGCCTTCTGAGGGAAGTAGGAGTGAAAGGAAAGGGAAAGGGAAGTGGTGTGTGGCCAAGTATGGTGACCCATACTCAGAATTTGTCCTCTGCATTTAACCCATCCAAGTGCACACTCACAGTAGTGAACACACACCCGGAGCAGTGGGCAGCCATGTTGCGGCGCCCGGGGAGCAGTTGGGGGGATCGGTGCCTTGCTCAAGGGTCTCACCTCAGTCGTGGTATTGAAGGTGGAGAGAGCACTTGTTATTCACTCCCCCCACCGACAATCCCTGCCGGACCTGGGAATCGAACCTGCAACCTTTGGGTTACAAGTCCAACTCTCTAACCATTAGGCCACGGCTGCCTCCCGTTGGGACAGCCGTTGACCGGAGGGATCCTAAAGAAGGCAATTAAAGAGCTAGCGGAGGAGGCCGAGAAGGGGAGCTTTTGGCTCTGGTTGAGGAGGAAAGACAAGAGCTGGGGAAAAAAACAACTAACCCCGACAACAGCTGCAGGGGGTGACAGGGAGACGTCCCTGTCACTGCTCCGCCACCAGGAGACGTTCCAGGATTAAAGGAGCGAAACGTTGGTGAATGGTGGTTCCTGGCTGATGACCCTGCAGCTGACCCGTGGGCACCGGAGGAGGTGCGACCGGCAGTAATGCCTAGCTGGTGTTCCACCTACCTGTACATTTCACTGTTGCAGAAATTAATAAGTAAAGTAACACTATTACTTTTGAAAGGAGTAACTAGTAATGAGTAATATATTACATTATTTGAGTAACTAGCCCAACACTGACTATCAGAAACAAAAAAATACATTTTATTATTATTGAAACTAATTATTATTGTTTAGCACTTTATTAAAATCTATTTTTGAACAGTAGGCTATTTATAATAAACATGTTCTAAACATACTTAGACTCGTAGCATTCATCATGTTACAGTGTTCACTCATATTACTTTTATTGTTTTATATAGAGCATGAAAACATCATCGTGGGTAAGAAATTTAAATACAATGAATTGCCCATCAATTTCTACTACAAAAGGATGTACTTTGTACTATAAAAAAGGGATATTTTATATCTGAGAAACTAATTATTGTTTAGCACGCTATTAAATCTATCTTTGAACAGAGTATTAATTATAAACATGGTCTAAACATTCTTAGATGGTAGCATTCATCATTT